>CAUYQG010006903.1:0-31954 GCA_963574415.1 Tarsius wallacei
GAAGACATGTAAATGCGCCTTCAGAGGAGGGGCTGGGGGAGCTGAGAGTGGCGGGGGCGGCGGAAGGTGAGCCGGGGAAGGTGGCCGAGCGCCCCTTCTGCTGGGGCCCTTCCCAGCGCTTCCTTGGGGTGTCAGCCCCAGCCCTGTTTGCCCCCATTCCACCTCCCTTTTCGAAGGGATTGCCTTTTTTTTTTTTCCTCTGCGGCGGCGGAAATGACAGTGTGGTGCTGCCGTGGTGTCATGGTGCTGCCCCTGGACTGAGGGGCGAAAACTCTTAAGTTTAGCTCGGGAGACCTAGCTGCGGTAGCATCACGGCGGCCGTGTTGTCCCCTGCGGGGCGCGCGGGCTGGCGGATCCCGGCTGCCGCGCGGCGGCGGCGACGGTAGCGGCAGCGGCGGCGAAGGCAGGCGGCGGCCTAGAGTGCTGGTGGCGGCGGCGACGGCGGCCCGGGAGCTCGCGCCGGAACCCGAGCCAGCTCTCTGTGGAGGCAGGCGAGCGCCCAGCGCCCTGGGGCGCGCGGAGGAGATGGCTGGCACCTGGAAATGCTATGGGTAAAACGCGCCCCCTCGCCGCGGCCCTGGGGGTCAAGCGTCGCCGCCCGCGCAGGGTTTGGCCCCGGCTCTGGCCACTCTTCAGGTGCTGCCGGGGCCCGGCACCGATCGAGGGCTTTCAGGCTCTCGGTCGGGCTCGGCGGGGCAGGGTGACGGGGCCCGCGAGGCTCGGGGCGGCGGCGGTAGCCCTGGCCTGGCCCTGGCTCCCCGTTTTGCCTCTGGGGCCCGGGCTCCTGCCGCTGCCCTCCTGGGAAGGAGTTTGCACTCCGGGGTGCGGGGCGGGGACTGCGGAGGCCTCCCGCGCAGTCGGGCCGGGCCGAGCCGGGCGAATCAGTCGAGCGGCTCCCCCGGCGTCTGGGCGCGAGTCTGGGAAAGGACATCGCCGCCTTCCCACGCTCCCGCGGCCAGCAGCCTCCTCGGCCCAGGCGGCGCCCCTCGGCTGTCTCCGGGCGGTGCTGGCGCAGCGGCCAGCGTGGCTGCGGACACCCTGCCGGCGGGGAGGCCCGGCGAAACTTAATCCCTTTTCTGCCAGGGGAGCGATCCTCGAGTATCCATCTGGGTGGTTCCTTATTTCTGGCCTAGCTGTGAAAGCAGCTCTGTGGGGGAGAGGGAAAACTTACATATGTCCACAGGACAGACTGCGACCAAACCAGGGAGAGGTGGGGTTTTTCCATTCCTGGCTCGTAAGAATTAAGTAAATAACGGCGGAGTCAACTTACAGAAACATTACTGGTGATGATAAAGCTTAGGTTACTTAGCACTTCATGTGCAGCACATTATTTTTCAGAGGCGTTTCTTCATAGAACCGAAAATTGGGCCCCGGGGTCGTTGGGATCTTCACTTTCTCTCTCTCCCACACTCCCCTACCCGCCATCACGATCATCCACCTTTTTTCTACGTCACAACACCCACTTGCCCACCCAAATCTGGCACCAGAGTCCCTTTACCCCAGTCCCCCCCCCCCCATTAACCGGTGCACTCCCAGCCTCTCAGTCATGCAGCATCTTGCTTCTTCAACCACTTTGCCTTTTTGAGGATTTCTGAGTGTGGAGCGGGTGGATGGTAATGGTTGTGTGTTTCTGAGGAGGAGCCCTTATAAAGGAATATATTGGAAACTATGTGAGCAGAGAAGTGCTGTGTGTGGGTTGATTCCTCTGATTCTCAAGCTGGGCCATAAGGGCTGCGTTTAACCCCATTTTGTTCCCTCCCTGTACTCTAATCAGTTCTCTGGCAGTGTTCCAATAGAAGGGAGTTGTTGAATAGGGAGTTCCCCTCCCCTGCTTTCCTTCTGTTTTGGGAGAGGTTTCATTATACCCCAGATGGTTAGCCTCCCCCTGCCCTGACATCCTCCTGTCTGCCTCCGCTCTGCTCATCACTGCCCTGAGGGAGAAACAGTCTTTCCTATTTTGATATATTCCTGCCCAATCAATTAACTTAATGCAGATATATAATGTGAATCACATTTCTCTTGATTGATCCTCACAGCTTGATTTATGTGGTTGAAATACAGGTCTAGGAGTCACGAAGATCAGAGAGTTCATCCCAAATCTGATGTTGCTTATGGTCTTAGGACATTCCTGTGACCTTTCTTTCATAGTTGTCGCACTTGTGTAAAAGGTTTAATATTGCGTAGTAGCTATTGTGAGTCTTGACTTGGTCCTTTGAAGACGAAAGGATTCTATAAACCCTCAGTATTATACTTTTCAAAGAAAACATTTCTTTACCTTTTATTGGGTTACTGAATTGACTAGGTGTAAGTAGGAACCCCAGTTTATTGAAAACTTTACTTTGCCATTATTAGCTCCCTGGGAGCTAAATCTATCATTGTACTTAGGTCTTAAGTCTGTTTTCCCCCCAATACATGTATAACTGAATTAATACATACATACAACTAGGCATAGAGCATAATGGTGATAATTTTAAGTTAAGGCTTAAATCATATCTAATGTACTCTAACCTAATAATCTATGTCAAACTTGTTTGAAAATATAACCTCACTCATTTTTAGCATATATGGGGCAGTTAATTTCTAATGAAAACGGGCATACATAATTTTAGGCATATCTTTATAAGCATGATTAGCATCTAGCAGCAGTAAGTCAACAATATTTATTAAGCACCTATAATGTGCAGAGTCCCCTGCTGACTGAGCTGGGGTCCCAGACTTGGCCCAGTATTTTGGCCTCCTGCTTGTTCCAGGCCCAACTCCATACTTGCAGCTCCTGGATCAGGACAGGGAGGGGCTGTGTGGGACAGGGACAGAGGCTAGGGACATTTAAGGGTGGTTATGTCTCTCCTGTTTATTTTCATGGCTGCTAGAATTCTCATCTGGCATGTGCTGCAAATCAGAGTGACTTGGTTGCTTTATGAACATATCATCTGAGCAGTGCAAATTGATTTAGGTGAAATTGGTTTAGTTAATTCCTCCTCTAAGAGCAGGGCAACTTGCTCCAACTTGAAGATCTTAAAGTAGTGACAGTGGAGTCTCATAATTGCATCCAAATATTGCTCTGGGTAGTGAGCCTGTCCATTCCCTCATCTCTTCTCCCATAAAATCTGCTGACAGCACAGTGGTTGACAAGGACACTACAGGTGTATATGTCTTTATCACTCAGCAAACTTCATTGGCTTGGTGAAGAAGAGATAATGTTGTCTTTTCATTCTATCCCTTAGAACTCAAGTTCTGTCTTTCTCAGCAGGGACATAGAGCCCTAAAAAGGGTGAAGACAGAGCGGAGGCACTGAATATGTCTCAAATGGCTGCTCTTGGAGGCACCTGCTTGGCCTTGTTTGTGTGACTCATTCAGTCTTTATAGATCTTGGTAACTTCCTAGCTGTTGGACCATGGGACTCTGATGCTAGTGGAGGCCAGGGGTACTCCATTTCCATTTAGCATTAAGTTTATGTCCTCTCTTCCGTGCAAAGAGGAGAATGAGGCTCTGTATCTATGAAGCACCTCCTTACTTACACTAGGTGTCTTGATTTAAAGCATTGCATCATCAAAATATGATGTGTAACATGTTGATATTAGATACATGATATTTCTGGAGAGTTCGAAACTGTTCACTTTTTGATGAATGAAATTTTGGTACAAGGTGGTGTTGCACTAATGTCTATATTTTAGGTCTCTCAAAAACATTGTGCTCATCACTGAGCAGTTTACAGGAGAGACTAGAAAAGTGTTTCTCAACCAGTGTGTTGGGTCATGCTAGCAAGTGAGAAGACTAAATGAGTGGTGTTGAGACAAGAAGTTCCAGCTCCAATTATCCCCTTGTGCAGACTGCTAGTCCCCTTTTTACTTCCCCTTTCCTCCAAGAATCAATATATGTTTCTCCACTCTCATATATTAAAAGTCTGCTAAGAGTTTTCTGTGGGCTCTGGAAATCTGTGGCTCTTTCTACTTGTCTTTCTTTTTCTGTCTTCCCCTCATGACCATAGGCAGATATAATCCTTTTTTTTTTCTTTTTGTAGAGTCAAGATTTTGCTCCATTTCCCAGGCTGGAGTGCACTGGCAAGATCATGACTCACTGTAGTAACCCTCCTGCCTCAGCCTCCTGAGTAGCTGGGAATACACTTGTGCGCCACCACACCAGTCTAAGTTTTATTTTTTATTTTTAGAGACAGCATCTCAGTATGTTGCCCAGACTGGGGGTCTCGAACTCCTTGCCTCAAGTATTCCTTCCATCTCATCCTCCTGAGTTGCTGGCATTACAGATGTGAGCCACCGTGTCCAGCATAATCTTTCTGATAGTCAGTTTCCCAGTGTCTGCATTTTCCCTTAGAATCCTATAAACTGCTGAGACTACTAGATGGCATAAGATGTTTAAAGTATGGGTGGTAGAGGGATTTTGAGTAATGTACTAACTCCCATCATTCTCTTCTCTATGTGGGTTCACCTGAACACACACTAACGTGTTGATTCAGCCCAAGTGGGTTAACAAAGTATCATTTGTAAAAGGTAGTCTATGTGAGTTCTTGTCTCCCTGCAGAGCTCTGGCTGTCTGACTTTGGGCTTTGTCTCAGCCTCTTTTCTGCAGGTCAGACTCCTCTGGTTGATGAACAGCATACCCAGTCTCTGGATCATTCTCTCACAGAGACCAGATGATCTGATAACAAACCCATTATATAATCTAAAACCCTCCTGAAATATAAAATTTCAGCATTTGCAATTTGCCTGGGTAGGAGCATAATGTATGGGCATGGCAGACAATGTTAATTCAGGATAGCAAAGTGTCTGAATATATACAGCCCAGAGATAGAAAAATGGTTTACAGTCCAGAATCCTTGATCACTTTGTCTATAGCCCTTTGTTCAGTGTTGCTAGGATCCATGTGGTTCCCAGGGAAGTAGAAGCTTGATTTCAAATAAGCCTCTGTTCTCTGTCCCTTTTTTCTGACCTGAACTTGGGGTCCTCTTAGCCTAACCTTCAACAACATGTCCTACATCCATATATTGCCAATTTCATTATGTAGAAGTAGAAATGATTGCCCATCAAGGTATACCACTAAACATTTAAAACTTTACAAATATTTCACTGGGTAATAGGGGTTGAGGAAAGCAATCCTAGAATAGATGGAAAACTGTACCGGCAGCAATAGTAAATTAAGTTTGTTTTCTATTTGTTCCCCTACCTTGCAACTGCCGTTAAGATAAAGGTGTTAGCCGAGCGCGGTGGCTCAAGCCTGGTAATCCCAGCACTTTGAGAGGCTGAGGCAAGAGGATTGCCTGAGTCCAGGGGGTCGGGAGAAGCCTAGGCAACTTGGTGAGGCCTCGTCTCTACAATATATAAAAAAATTAGCCAGACATGGTAGCGTGTGCCTGTAGTTCCAGCCACTTGGAAAGCTGAGGCGGAAGGATCACCTGAGCCCAGTGGGTCAACGCTGGGGTGGCCAAGAGTGTGCCACTGCACTCTAGCTTGGGCAACAGTAAGACTGACTCAAAAAAAAGATAAAGGTGTTATGAATTGTATTTGGGATTCCTGTTAATTATCATGTGTTACCTTGGCAAATCCATTTCTTGGTTACTTAGATTAATCTTGCATTTGTAACAGATTTAGGACTTTTAGTTCTGCTATTTTGATATTCACTTTAATGTTTATAATGACCATATTGTATGAAATAACCAATGGTCGGATTTAGGAACTAATTATTGAAAAGAAAATATCATTAAATCCACGTACTATAAAATATTAAGTAGGCTTTAGTAACCTAATAGATAGGAACTGGCTCTGGTGCTCTCTGCCAGTCGGTAATCCAACTTCAGTCTTGATCTCTCCCTGTGCACGACGAAAGCTTAAGAGAAAAGAAGAGAGACAGTTTTTCCCTTGTGGGAGATTCCAGTCTGAAGGGGAAGACATATGAGCATAAAAAGTATCACAATCAGACCCATGGTTTTCTAGAAGTCTTGTGGGGCCGTGCGATTGTCTTCCATTATGTCAACCTTGTGTTTGTGATGAATTTCCAAACATTTTTGGCTTTTCTTAATAACTTGCTTTGTAGCTATCATTTGTGAATGTATGATGAGATTATCTATATTTGTAAAGTAAGTTAATACTTTTATCTTAACTTCATCTGATCCTCATAAGAGCCTGTGAAATGGGTAAGGCAAGTATTTTTAATTCAATAGATGAAGAAACTGTGGCCCAAAGGGTTTAAATGTCTTAGCTAGGATTGCTCAGCTAATTTGGTTTAGATTCAGGACTACAACTAGGCTCTATTATGAGGATCAAATGAGATAAAGGCTTTGGAACCATTTTGAAAAGTATAATATTATATACAAATGTAAGGTGACTATTATTATTAATTGTGATGACTAACCATCTAGCGCCTTTTTTCTATGTTTTTATTCTCAGTCCTTATCCTATAGAGTGCAAATTCTATGCATTGAATGCTTTATGTGCTCCTAAATGATCTTTCCTGAGATTCGAGGGATCCTTTGATTGTCTTATTTTGCAACACCAATAAGGTGTTCTCAGTAGTTTATATTCCCACGGGACTCCCCTCCCCTTTCGTTGTCTTCTGAAACATCCATGATACCTTCCTTTAGGTACAACAGGCAAAATCACTGTACTTAATTAAGCACCTTGGCCAAACCAAAGCAATGTATTTTGTTTATGTTCAATTCCTGTGGTGATGATGTCCATCACTGGTTAGCCTTTCTAGTCACACTACTAAATAAGATTTGTTTTTAGGAGCTAGTTTACAACAATCCAAGGTGTCTTTCCTAGCAGTAACAGATAGCAAGAGCTCTATGATAATATGTCAGAATTGGAAAGCATCTTAAAGAGATCTTCTGGTGATTCTAGTCCAACTTGAACGTTTTATAGTTGAGGGAACGTCAGACTAAGCCAAGGCTCATTTTGCTCACCCCAAGGCAGGGATATGGTTTCTAGTACTTTAAGGAAGAACTCATGAGACATTAATGTTTATATCCTGAAAAATGTTTACTTTATATTAATTTGGGTTTTTTAGTCCTACAACTCAGCTCAATTCTCAACCTACAGCCCAACGATTGGGCTTGGTTTCATTTTCATGGATTTTTGGTGAAGAAAGAGATACTATTGATCCTCAGGAAGGTAGTAAGAGAACAGAGCCAAGCTCTGTAGACCTAGAAGATGAAAACTAGATGGAATATTAACTGTTGAAATAAGTGGGCATTTAGTTATGCTCAAATAACATTTGAAATAATAGAATTCTGCCAAGTGCAGATCATGACTTCTCTCCTGATCAGAGTTAGCTGAATGCTAGATTTGGAGGCAATGCTGAAGTCAGTCTTTTATTTCCTAAGTATAGGATGCATTATTCTTATCTTAATCACCTTCACTGAAACTCCTCTTTTGTATTTCTACCCAGTCACACAGCCTTATGATAGTTTCCTGTAGTTTATTCTCATCAACTTCTTTTTTCAGAGGTCTCAGCCTGAAGGGGGATGCAGGATGAGGATAAGCCATACATAAACAATTTTATAATAGAGCAAGGGCAAATACATAAACATACACATTTGACTACAAGCCAGTAACTAAATGATTTGGAAGAGAACTAATCAGGGTGTGTGGACATGGGCATTTGGCATTTGTTTCATAATATGGCAATTGGTTCTGCCCTCCCAGGCATTTTATCAATGTATTTTATGACGAATCATTGTGATTTCTGACAAAAATTTTGTAACTACCTGTCATTAGGTCACACCCTATCAGGTTCACATCCTGTCTGTATCCTTAGCACACTCTCCAACTCTCTATAGATTAGTGATTCACAAACTTTTTGAAGTTGCAACACTTTGCAAGTATTTAATTTTTGTCATTCCACTTCCTTCTGCTAAAAGTATTTCATGATAATAGGAGTCAAATATTTTTCAGGAGTCACTTATTTATATGTTTTAAGCAAATACATATTGGGAGCTGAAAATTTTCTGACACCCATTGATCATTAGAGATATCCCAGGGTATTGCAAAACCTAGACAGGGAATCACTGACCTAGAAAAACAATCAAAAGGAATAAACAATCCAATAGAGTTTATAAATACCACATAATTACACACTTGGCAGTATAGTATAGTGATTAACTATTTATACTCTGGACTCAGACAGACCTGGAATTGAATGTCTTATTTTAAAAATTGAGATATAATTCACATATCATAATATTTGCCATTTTAAAGTGTACAATTCAGTGGTTTTTAGTATATTCACAAAATTGTGCAAATTACTACTACTTATTTCAGAACATTTTTATTATTTCCCCCAAAACTCCATACCTCTTAGCAGTCACTCATCATTCTCCATCCTTTCCCCGAGCCCCTACCCCTTGTCCCTGGCAATCACTAATCTACTTTTTGTTCCTATGAATTTGCCTATTCTGGGCATTTCATATGAAAGGCACCATACAATATGTGGCCTTTTATGACTGGCTTCTTTCACTTAGTATAAGGTTTTCAAGGATCAATATTTTCAAGGATATTGTAGCATGTATCCATATTTCATTTCTTTTTATAGCTAAGTAATATTCTATTGTATGGATATATACCATATTTTGTATAACCAGTCATCAATTGATGACCATTTAGGTTGTTCCCTGTTGGCTGCTATAAATACCGCTGCTATGAACATTTGTGTACAATTTTTTTTTTGAGTCGGAGTCTCACTCCGTCGCCCAGGCTGGAGTGCAGTGGCATGCTCACAGCCACCACAGCGTTGACCTGTTGGGTTCCAGCAATTCTTCCGCCTCAGCCTTCCAAGTAGCCGGAACTACAGGTGCGTGCTACCATGCCTGGTTAATTTTTTGATTTATTGTGGAGAGGAGATCTCACCAAGTTTCCCGGGTTGGTCTCGAATCCGTAGGCTCAGGCAGCCCACTCGCCTTGGCCTCCCAAGGTGCTGGGATTACAGTGTGTACAATTTTTTAAGTGAACACATTTACAGTTCTTTTGGGTATATACCTAGGAGTGGACTTGCTAGGTCATATAGCAACTCTACATTTAACCATTTGAGGAACTGCCAGACTATTTCCTGGAAAGTAGCTGCACCATTTTACATTTTTACTAGCAATGTTTGAATGTTTCAAGTTCTCCACATCCTGGTTGATTCGGGGTGTTTTTCAGTTTTTGTTTGTTTTGTTTTATTATGACCATCTTCGTGAGTGTGAAATAGTATTTCAGTGTGGTTTTGATTTACATTTTCCTAATGGCTAATGATGTTGAGCATCTTTTCATGAGCTTATTGTCCATTTGTATATCTTCTTTGGAGAAATGTCTATTCAAATCCTTTGCCCATTTAAAAATTGTATTTTTTGTCTTTTTTATTGTTGAATTGTAAGAATTCTGTATATTTTTAGAGACTGGATTCATATCAGAAATATGGTTTGCAAGTATTTTCTCCTATTCTGTGATTATTTTTTCACATTGTTGATGTTATTATTTGCAACACTGAAGTTTTAAATTTTGATGAAGTAGTATTTATCAATATTTTCTTTGGTTGCTTGTGCTTTTAGTGTCATCGAAGAAACTGTTACCTACCTAATTTAAGTTCATGAGATTTGTGTCTGTATTTCTTTCCAAGAGTTTTATATTTTCAGTTCTTACATTTAGGCCATTGATCTATTTTGAGTAAATTTTTTATACATGGCATGAGGTAGGGCTCCAACTTTATCCTTTTACATGTGGATATCCAGTTGTTCCAGCAATCTTTGTTGAAAAGATTATTCCTTCCCCCATTGAATGATCTTGGAACTCTTATCAAAAATCAGTTGACCATAAATATATGTGTTTATTTCTAGAGTTGTAGCTCAAATTTGACTCAGTTTTGCTACTTGCAAACAAGTGTGACCTTTGACAAGTTATATTTTTGGTAATAATAGTATCTACCTTTTAGAGAGTTGTTGTGAAAAGTAAATGAGATAATGCATGTAAATCGTATTATAAAGCATTTAGATAATCAGGGAGAATGAGGGATAATTGAAAGGATGCTGAAATATTAGGAGTACCCAGAAAAAGAAGGCCTCATAAATGAGAGATGATTGAACAAGTGTTTGAAGAAGTTGAAAAAAATTATTCAATTCCCCATTATTGGCTAAAGTAATTACTAAAGTAGTATAGGAAAGTTACTTATAATAAGTAATAGACAGTACCCATCTTATAATATTCTCTTTAGAGCAGAAATCAGTTAAGGTTATTTTAGCACACTGGTGTTTGACTTTTTTTCTGTCAAAAACTCTTGAGAATCTTTTGAAAGTTATGGACAGCCTTCTTTCTCCCCAGAAAAATGCATAAATGCCGGGCTCGGTGGCTCAGCCTGTAATCCTGCGCTTTGGAAGGCTGAGGTGAGTGGATTGCCTGAGCCCACGGGTTCGAGACTCGCCTGGGCAACTTGGTGAGACCTCATCTCTACAATAAATCAAACAAAATCAGCCGGGCGTGGTAGCGCGCGCCTGTAGTTCCGGCTACTCAGAAGCCTGAGGCGGAAGGATCGCCGGAGCCCAGCAGGTCAAGGCTGCAGTGGCCGGGAGCGGCCACTGCACTCCAGTCTGGGTGGCAGAGTGAGACTCCAACTCAAAAAAAAAATGCATAAATGACATACACACAACATTCTGCAAACAGTTCTAGGAAGTTCAAAAGACCCTGGTTAGAACTCATATTTTAACCTTACCTAAAGCAATCCTGACCCATAACATGCTTTCCCAAGCTTAATTTCATAGTGAGGTTCAAGTGTCACACTTACTGAGGAACACGTTTCAGAGTCCCATGCAAAATTGAAGAGTTTTTTCCTCTGCACAGAAGAATTTATATGGCACCTTCTTAATATTTAGGAAAGCTGTGGTACTCTAACTGTTTTTATATATGTTTCAACACATAGATATGTCTTTTAGTAATACTTCTGACCAACACAGGTAGCTTCCAACACAGACAATGAGGAATGCAGACATATAGTTCTAGAAGAGATGGTAAAAGAAGTGCAGTGTGAGATGGTGATGGGCCTAGAAGAAAGATATATGATTCCGGAAGGGACTAAGAATGAGGTAGGCAGATTCAGAGAAGTTCAGAGGGACATAGAAAGACAAAAATAGAAGTGGAAACATGCTTTTTAGAAACCCTCTTGAAAGTAGTCAAGATAAACTTCAGTGAAGGAAGTGAGATGATTGAAATAAAGGTGTAGGGGAAAGAACACAGACATTGGTATTAGACATACTTGTGCTTTGGGTATATATGTTCCTGGTTGATTTGAGTGACTCTAAGCCCCAATTTCCTAACTAAGACTGATATAGTAATAGTAACTTCCTCACAGGCTTTATGTAATAACTTAGTTAAATAATGTGCAAAGTGCTTAACACAGTACTCAGAATACAGGAGGTGCTAAATAAATGCTAGATCTCTTCTTCTTACTTCTAGTCTAAGAGAAACTTGATTATTGAGTACAGTACCTAGTTTTTGTGAGCACCATGCTGTGAATAAAACTATTAAGTAGACAATACCCTCAGGGAGTAGGGAGAGCTAGCTGGAGATACAAATATGTAAAATAAATGAAATAGAATGTTCTAGAAGACACCAGTGGTTGAGATTATAAACATGTAAAAGAAAGAACTCCTAGGTTTCTAGGCTTGGATAGTGATATTCACCTGATAGGGAAAATCAGAAGAGGAGAAGGTGGTTTTTTTGTTTTTTGTCTTTTCTGTGGGGTTGAGGGGGAGCATAACAAGTTTCCTTATGGACATGTTGAATTTGAGTATCTTAAGTATATATCAGGTGGAGCTATGTAAGGCAGTATTCTTACCTTCAGTGGAAGTTGGAATCTTCCATCTCTAAAGTCTCTTCCAATCCTAAGATTCAATGATATATGTACATTTTAATTGTTTACTTTTACTTTTCTTTTTCTATAGGTGAATGCTGATAGATGTTATAAGCTACAAAATACTGATTAACAATTTTCAAGCACTTGTAAATTGTAAAATAAAAACACGCCTCTCTCACTTTTTAAAAAAAGTGGTATACAAACATCTGAACATACTAAATCAATTGAGAGTGATTGATTTACAAAAAACATTCTTCATTTTTACAGCCCAATTTCCTGTAGATTTTCATTAAATAGCTAGTTAGTTCAGTGCACTGAAAAGACTTGATTTAGGAACAGTTTTTAGATATACATCTTTTGTACTTATGCACAAGATATAATTGCACCAAGTATTTATGTGTCTTGTGAGGTATGCCAATATCACTGACAAATGACAATATCTAAAAAAAAATCAATGCAGAATCATATTTTGAAGCCCTGATGAGGGTCTCCAATGATAGTAAGATAATGAAAAAAAGCTTCTTAAAAGCAAAAGATGCCTTTCTCTTCCTTATATAAAGGATTAATATTTTCAGTCAATAAGATATGTTTTGTATTTTTCCTTGATTAAGGCCAACTTAGGAAATTTGCGTTTGTGGATTTTAATTAATGGAAGACTCACGGCAGTTAAGCTATGTGTTTAGCTCAGAAATGCCTGTGGGAGAATAGATAGATTGACCAAAAGGTTAGTGTCTTGTCATTGAGTGACTTGACTCTTTGATGCACACTAAAATGAAGGTTACCAGATTTGAAAACTTCTGGCTCTTTGCTAATTTCTACCTAGATCTTGATTTGCATCCTATTATGTTTTAGGAAGTATGAAAAGACACATGGGAGGTGAGCTTCATAGCAGGCTTGTGCTAATTCAGCAGGTGTTTAATAATAAAACCAAACTGAAGCCACAGGTAATATGATCTTATCATTGATCAGTAACTATTGCTGAGTAAGTAAAAAGAAAAAAAGTTGAAAACATTCCCCATTTAGCTTGATGAAATGAAGGGTTTTTTGAAGGTAAGGGAAGAAAGTGAAAGTGGAAACTAACATCTTTTTTCTTTAGTAACTCGGCTTACCAGAAATGTGATGGAAAAGAAATTTCCATGTGTGATAATAAGAAATAATTCGGGTTCACAGTCTAAAGGAAGAACTACATTTTTCTAAAGTTCTTTCTTCTTTTTTATGCAGGTTCTCAGAATGGAATCATTTCAGGAAGTAGAGAGTTAGTTTAAAATATGACCTTGTTTTCCTTCCACTGGATTTGAAGTAGGAGCAGCCCCTATATTTTACCTTGAAGTAAAATAGAGAACTATATTGGAGAACAGAGATTGAGAATTTTTTGCAGCGCCTCAGCCTCATCACAGCCCAGGAAAGAGATGTCAGTGGAAAATATGTGAGGGAACAATCCACGCCAATGTTGTGAGCTGGAATGGTAATGTTAATCAGTCAACCGGGATTCAGAGGTGGCCAGTTGGTTCTATTTATTAGTGCAGGAAAGTAAACTCAGGCATTTGTCAAAAACAAGGTCCGATTAATTCCTAAGTCGCTTTCCTATTGCTCAAGCATCCCTGGGGAGTCCAGTATGTAAAGGTTCTATTGTGCATAATTATGCTATATTTACTTTTTCTTTGGAAATGCTTAATGGCTCTTGCTTTGTTTTCCTTGCAGGTGAAAGCCCGGCCTCTGTGGTTCTTAATGCCTCAGCAGGATTATTTTCACTAAAGATGGAAACACTGGAGTCTGAATTGACCTGTCCAATCTGCCTAGAGTTGTTTGAAGATCCCCTTCTCCTCCCTTGTGCTCATAGCCTCTGCTTCAGCTGTGCCCATCGCATCTTGGTCTCAAGCTGCAGCTCTGGTGAATCCATTGAACCCATTACTGCTTTCCAGTGTCCTACCTGCAGATATGTTATCTCACTGAACCACCGGGGCCTGGAAGGCCTCAAAAGGAATGTAACCCTGCAGAACATTATCGATCGCTTCCAGAAGGCTTCAGTAAGTGGGCCCAATTCCCCAAGTGAGAGCCGCCGGGAGAGGACTTATAGGCCCAGCACCGCCATGTCTAGTGAGCGAATTGCTTGCCAATTCTGTGAGCAGGACCCGCCAAGGGATGCAGTGAAAACATGCATCACCTGTGAGGTCTCCTACTGTGACCGTTGCCTACGGGCCACACACCCCAACAAGAAACCTTTCACCAGCCACCGCCTGGTAGAACCAGTGCCAGATACACATCTTCGAGGGATCACCTGCCTGGACCATGAGAATGAGAAAGTGAACATGTACTGTGTTTCTGATGACCAATTGATCTGTGCCTTATGCAAACTGGTGGGTCGTCACCGAGACCATCAGGTTGCATCTCTGAATGATCGATTTGAGAAACTCAAGGTAAGGGATCTGGGGAATATCCTTTATGCAACTTTGTCTCTTAATACACAGTTGTAGAGTTAGCAAGTTCTCTAATAAAATGGGTCACTTTTCCTATATAAATGAGTTAACTTCAAGTTATTCTCATGACAAATAACCTACTAACCTGCACACTCTCACTGGAACATATCTCATCTGTTATATAAACCTGCTTGCGTTCATACACTTCTGACCAATTCTGGGAGAGTTAGCCCGCCCATGGCCTTCCTCACCATTAGTCCACCCGTGGAAACAGCACCCTCTCTCTTTTGTCAGATACATTGCATATTACATATCTTTGCTATGATCGCGCCACCTTTTCTTTAAGTATGTCAGTACCTGTGCCGGTGTACTACAGTGAGTTTGTGTGCTGATTAGCATATGCATGTATATAGCAATGGGAAGGTTGGGTGTGTCTATGTGTAGGTTTGGGTGGAGGTGTCTGAGTGTATCTATGTAGGTGAGAGATTTTTGTGGAGGACTTTGTGTTTGCATACTCAATACACTAAAGAAACAAGTTTGGCATTGGCCATTATAAATGACCGTTAAGCACTTAACACAGGGTTGATCCTAAGCCTGCCTTTAAAAACAAAACAAAGCAAGCAGATATGAAAGAAACTTCAGTGTACCACGAAATCAGGAAGAATAATCAAACATCTGAGTCAAAAGTTTAAATTGAAGGCAATAAGTATTTAATTCAGTACCAAATTTTGTGCCAGTATTCATTATTATGGGCTATAGACTGAAGCACTTATTTACAGTCCCTGCCTTATAAGTTCCTAGTCTTTCATTGTGTTCAGTGGACAGAGCTCTCTGAAGTTGTTCTGTCATATAATATTTATGTGCAAGTCTAAGTGCCTATTTTTAAAGCTATCCTACCACACATTGATGTTAACAAATGTCAGGTCCAGAAAATTGTTTTATCCCAATTACTTGCCTGCTATGTGGTATAATTTCTCTTAAGAAGGGAGTTACTTAACAGAGGTTCCAGGAAAAAAAATGTTTAAAAAAATAGCAAAATTGCCACCCAAAATATCACCTAAGTACATAAATCAAGCTAGAAGAAAGATCCAGAAGGGATAAAAGAAGGGCAAGAAGGAAGTAGAGATTTTCCTTCTGTCGTGCTCTGCAAAATTCTTGGTCACTTATGTAAAAAAATATGATGTGAGGGTAGTAGTACTCCAAGTAGGATACATTTTCCCTTCTGCAATTTATTGCAGGTAGTATTGAGGCTAGTCACACTGACCGTAATTTGTGTCTCTTTTGCTTATTATTTAATTGCTAATATTTAATTACTAATATTTATAAATTTGTATAAAATTCAGTGTTTTTTAAATTTCACTCAAGGTGAAATCATTACTCTCACTTATATCAAGGCTGCAGAGGAGAATAATCTAATTGACTCCAATTCTTGGAATGATAAAATGTCAGGCCTTTGATTTGGTCTAGTAAAAGCACTGTACTTTAAAGTTACATAAACTGAGACTTTGATGGGTTGCATGACTTGGCCAAAGTCACAGAACTGGTTAGTAATAGGAGAACTGGAACTGTAACTCAGCCTCTAGATTGAGTTAGCTATCCTTTCTCCTGTAACCTGCTGCCACGTTGTTTTGGACTTAAGTTTTCCCCATGAAATGTGATTTGAAACTTAACTTTATGTTCCGGCAACTGCAAATTTCATGGGTCATAGATAAATGGTGAATGGCATCAAGGAAAGGACAGATTGCATATACTTACAGCTTCATAAGGGCAAAAGATAGGGGCGGGATTATAGGAAGAGTGGGGGATACAGAGAGGATAGAACAATCTCTGCCATATACTTGCAGGTGTTGGTAGTAAAATAAGGCATTGGTCTTGAGAAATATTTTAAACAGAAAAATCTGCATCCATATACACTGTTGAGATAACAAAAAGACTGGATAGAGTGAGCCTGTATCTACAGAACACCAGCTATTTGAAAACACTGGAAACACTGGAAAACATGGAAAACATGAAATCATTGGATGATTGATTAGATATTTGGCATCATGCAGTTATAGCCCTAATTTCCAGGGATGGATGGAACACAGAAGTATTTTACTAAAAGAACCTTTAGTCTGTGACTAATTAGTAATTTTAAAGAAAGAAAGGCCAGATTTTGAATAGATTCCCCTTTAATATTTTAGGAAATGTGCAGAAAATTCTGATGATAAATTAAGTGGAAATTATTTTTGCTCATTTTTGGATGGGGAATGGAAACATATGAATCATTCCCAACCATGTGGTTCATTATGTTGTCTGGAACATCCTGGGCTTTGGGGGTGGGGGAAGGGTGATGCTTGTGTGTAGTGGGGGGAGATCACTTTGGTTTGGTGCCAAGTATAAAAAAAAAGTATTCCATGTTAAGCTGAGAGGAAGTCTGACTTTTAGTGTAGCATATACTCACTTCTTTGGGTTAATTTTAAATTAGAAAAGCATTTAGGATTATCCCCTTCATCTTCTTGATTCTTCCCCAAGGAGAAAAAAGAAAGCCAGATGGCAGAAGCTATGCGAGAGACTGCCTGAGCATACTCCTCTGGCTCTGAGGGAAGCACAAAAGTCCTATAGGGTACCTGCTATTAGTTTCATGATCTCATTTAGTTGTCTAGTTTACATATATGGTTGAGATGCAGGACACGTCCTTCAGTAGGCTACCAGTGGTTCAATTAATTCTTCAATTTCAAAGAATACTTGTGTTCATGACAGTTACTACAGTAGTAAGGTCTATCAGAGTAATTATGAGGGAGGAATCCCCCAAAAAACTGGAATTATTTTTTGGAGGGCGGGCCCCTTGTAGTACAGGCTTCCCCTGCTAGGTAAGTGTTCTAGGAACCCATCAGCCTCAGTGTACCGGCTAGCGTTGTTGTGAGAGGCTGCATTCAGCTTCAGTGATTTTTTTTTTTTAGATTCTTTCAGTGCATTTGCCCATTTCATTATGGGTAATTTACACAAACAACTTGCCCACACCTTGCTGAATGTTCAGCAGTTTTTGACCAAAAACGGCATGACTCCCAATGCCCCACCTTCCCTATTCATCCAATCTCACCCCAAGCAACTTTATTTTGTTTCCCTGGATGAAAAAAGTTCTCAAAGTTTTGCCAGAGGTGAAACAAAAAACAGCAGAAGTACTAAAAGGCATTAAAATTGACGAGTTCAAAAACTGTTTTGAGCAGTGGAAAAAGCATCTCGATAGGTGTATTGCATCAAACAAAGAGTACTTTTAAGGTGACTGAAGTTTAAACATATAAGAATAAATACACAATTTTTTTATAAATAAATTCTGGTTTTTGGGGTTCCCCCTCGTATTTTCTTCATTACTTCCCCCTCTTTTCACTTTTCACTTACTAGGACCAATGTATATCTTAGTTTATGATATATGGGGCATTCCTCATTAGCACATGAATTTCTTTCCTTACAAAAGATTGATATCATTGTTTTAATAAATTTTGATTTTATAAAAATAGGTCACATTTCAGTAGATCTCTTTTGCTGACAGACTTCAACTCAATATTCTAAGACCTGTATAACTTGTTTCCTGTGATGCCCAATTTTTTCTCCTTCTACTCCTCTCAAACACACTACTTCAGCCACCCAAACATGCTACTTCAGCCACCCAGACAAGCCTCCTAACTGACTGCTAAACATACCATTCTCTTTTCTGACTCTTAATTTTCACTAGTGATGTGAAAATTGGTCTGCTTAGGAATTCTATCTGTTCTTTAGTGTTCAATTCAAACTGCGTAAGGCCACTCCAACACATTACAACTATACTATAAACTCCTTGAGGCCAGAAACAATGTCTTTTATTTCTCCAGTATTCTTAATGTCTTAGTAGTTCCTGTGAACTACTGGCAATGTTCAAAACTAGAGTGTTAGCAAAAATATGGTATGTCCTTAATTTTAAGTGCCTATTCATTTTGAATGCTGGATTTTCCAACTGCCTAACCCTATGGTGACATCTATATAAATCAGATGCGATTATTATAATTCTGTTTGAGAGTGATGTCTTCACATTTCCATGCCCACAGCCTGCCAAAAATATAGCTGATGAAAACCAGGGGGAATAGAGGAATTTCCTGAAAGGAATAAACAAGCACATTTTCTTTTTCTCATTACATTTCCACAAATTCATTACTACAAATAATTCTTAAATGTTACAGTTACATATCAGGGATCTTGTTGTTGTAAAATATTACCTGGCACCAGAGTAAGCTTTTTGTCATGGGAGAGTCACACACACACTCACACACACTCGCACTCACACACACGGGAAGAAAGACTGAGACATAGAGAGCTAAAGATTGCTAGACAAAGAGAAGAGAGATATGAGACTCGGAGAATGTTCAGAGGAAAGCCATAAAGAGAGTTAAAAGGTTGGAAAATATGACATTCTAGAATCTTATCACAGTTGATTACTTGTCCTTCTTCCTACTCGGTCACTCTGTCATCCACCCACCCATCTCACTCAGCCACCACCTTCTCCCAGTCATGTGTCTCTACTCACTCACTTGATGCCCACTTCTGTCTGCCAAGACAGATATCCTCTCAACTTATGTACCAAGGAGTATTTGACTGTTTCTGAACCAGCATGAATGTAAATATAAGAGAAAGAAATAGAAAGATCTTTATGAGAGACTGCATTGAGAAAGGGTATATTTGCATACATATGTATGCATCACTATATACGAGTGTGTATATCCTGGCATGAATGACTGGCTGAGAATGACTCTTTGTGTATCAAAATATATCTATAAATGCGTGTCACTGTATGTGAAGATGAGAAAGTGTCTGTGCTAATCTTCTGATAAATTGGGTAGGAGGGGACCAAGCTTTCTGTAGCCACCCTAGGGAGGGTTAGAACCTCAGTAGACCCTAACCTGAGTCTAGGGATCACTATAATAAACGATCTAGATCACACATGCTTAAGATAAGACAAATCTTTAATGGAGGCCAGGGTGACTTACTACAGATGAGGGAATAGTAAAAGTTGTTTCTCACTCTCAGATACTAAATTACAGTAGCTAAATAGGAGCCAAGCATTTGAGACAAGATTTGTGCTCCCTAAGGTGTAGTGGTGATGGTGGTAGACATGTGAGTGTGTGGGGGGCAGGTGGTGGGGTGGTGGGTGGTGGGAGCAGTACCTGTCATGAAGTTTCTTAGCTAAACCAGCCTTCAACCCATGGTCATAAAATAATTATTGCTTGTAGATCTGGCTGCTCTGTGGTTTCTTAACTGTTCAAGACTTGCTTCCCATTGCATATGATATATAGAAATCTGTATGTTTCATGTGTATAAATGGGTAAAAGTGGATTTTATTCCATCTCTACTGAAACTGTGTTCCTAAAATTTATTTGAACCCCTGTTCTTTTCCCTTCAAGATTTATATTGCTTTATCTGGTTCTCAACTCATTTATTATTAACAGGATCCTGTGTTGGAAATGTTTTCTGTTGTTTCTTTGATTTGAGAGCAAGTTTAGCAAGTAGATACTCCTATTATCTTGTACTCTTATCTTTTTCTGTCATTTCTTTTGTCCCAAGTCTTCTCATCTACACCTGAAAGGAGCTAACAATCATCAGTTTGAGAACAATTTACAAGATGTTGACTCAGAGAGTATTCTCAGGTGGATGAAAATCCTGTCTATTATTGTTGGGCAAAGAAACATATTACAGAAATACAATATAGGTGAGGAAAGATTAAGGAAACAAGAATTATTGAACCCCAAGATGTCAAGTTTAAAGAGAAAATGTGATAATGGCCTTCAAGTTTATGAAATTTTGATATAATGAGGAAATGCCTTGTTCTTTGTCTTCCCTGAAGATAGACCAGACAATAACTGAAAATGTAGCATTAGGAATTTAGGCTAAGGATTAATTCATTCATTTAACAAACAATTAATGAAGACTAACTTTGTTATTGAACACTTTAGATGTTGTGGCAGGAGCTGAGGACACAAGAAATAGGACATAGTTCCTGTCCTACAGGTGCTTTGTAGGAGAGATAGATGAGTAAATGGAAAATTCCAATTCATTATGATAAGTGCCATGACAGAGGTTTGCACAGGATGTTCTGAAGCACAGAGGAGGGGTCAGGGAAAGGATGTTATCAAGCTTACAAACAGGGAATCATGAATGAATTTGTTGGAGAAGAAGGGTCAAATTGGAGAGTCCATGAAGAAAGAATTGATAGGACTTGGTGAATAACTATAATGGTTACAGATGACGAAGAGAAAGAATTAAAAATTATTTTTGAGTTGGAGATGTCTTGAAGAATGGTGGTATTGAGGACAAAAATAGGGAAATTAGGAAGGGTTGGCAATTTTGATGGGATGCTTTGACTTTAGATTCGAGTCTGATATGATTGTGGATCATTTAACTTTCACTCATTTATCAAACATTTACTGAATATCTATTAGGTGCCAGGTACCAGAATAGGTGTTGGAGTTGCAATACTTAAGACAGCACAGTCCTAGTCCTGGTGAAGCTCTCAGTTTAGTGTCAGGAGACAGACAATTAAGGACACAGTTGCAAGACAATGTGAAGAATGCTAAGACAGCAGAAGCCCAAGGGGTTGTGAGAGAGCACAAGAGGTACAGCAAAATAGAATTTTTGCAGGTTTTTGAACCCTTTGTCAGGAAAGGAGAGTGTTCTAGTCAAGAGAAAATAATTTGTTCAAACATTTGGAGGAGAGACAGCATGGCATACTCTCAGAACTGAAAGGATAAGCGCTATAGAAGGGGTTAAAATTCGGACTTTTCCAGTGGCTGAAAGATCAAGATTAGAGAAATAGAATTTGGGGTCTTCAGCCTGGAGATAGAGTAGTGAGCTGAGTGAAGGCCAAGGATTGAGCCTTGCAGAACATTCAAGGTCTAGAAATTAGACATTAAGAAATAGCAGATAAAAGAGAAAGAGAAGGATGTGTATGAGAGGCAGAAACTGAAGAGGAATAGAGCAAGTGGAATACAATCCCGAGGGCTGCAGGAAAGTAGAGTTGATTTTGGCTCGCTGTTTTGAGTGTTATCAAAATAAACATTGGATTTAGGTTTTCGGTACAGGTTTTCTTGTAGAATATCCAAATAATAATTTAGCCATTTAAATGAGAGGTTTAATCATGCTATGCACCTAAAGAGTAGGGAAAGAATAGAATGCAGGATGGTTTGGGTAGCATTCCTGAAAAGGAGATCAGGGGAGGTGTACATCTTTGCTGGATGGTTGATGGTCGCAGAACCTTGTGAAACCTTCTGAAAACAAGTGGGATAGCAATTGTTTCACCTGGCTTGAGGGTCTGCTTATTCCCTAACAAACCCCAAGTAGAATAGACCTATGTAATATACATCCAGTATATCACCTGCATCTCATTTTGGGACGTAGCCTGTGTCTATACAACAGCAAATAAATGTTTGGGGAAAGAATAAATTTTGGCATAAGGGTGTGGGCTTCAGTTTGTGGACCAGATGGCGTGTTCTGTTGTTGAAAGGCCATATGTAATTGATACATAAAGTGACAGACTGAAGCAAAAGCAAAGTGAGTATTTTAAGACAAGCAGTTAGAAGAAGATAGCAGACTGTGACCCTAAAAGCATGTGAAGATCTAGCTTGTGGCTTTTGGAAGAGCTGGAAATGTCGGCGTATAGACAGGATGTCAAAAAAGAGCATGTCAAAGAATAGTAATGAGGTCACTGGCTCAGATTATTTTTAAAGATGAAGTTGTCTTCTGTCAATTGGGAAAACTCAGGTTTGGGATGGATTGGCCTTTCTGCCCTTCTTCACTTCTTCTCCTCCTACTCCCACCCCAAGGTTCAATTCCCACATCAAAGCAGTCAGGATCTTGTCTAGGTTTAGATAATATTCCCTTTGCACCCTTTAGAAAGCAAGAGAGAAAACAGATATTTGATGGCAACGACATATTTCAATAGAAATGACACGTTTCAATAGAACTAACATAGACTGCACCCCTTTTTAGGCTTCAGTACTCACTGTGTCAGGTCGGTATGTGTAAATGTGGTCATATATTTGTAAACACATGTGCCTTCATGGAGTAAGACAGATGGAGATCATGGTCCAGTTTTTGCCATAAGGGTAATCTGTCTTGCTTTAATAAAGAGCTGGTGTTTTGATGTACAGCTAGGTTTCTTGGGGGAGCCAGTGAAAAAGTTACCTGAAATAACCTGTATCTAGAGAGGCGAAAAAAACCCCAGCAATTATTTGAGATGGTTACAGAAGCCATTTTTGTTAATGGGATGCTGTCTGGAAGAAGAATAGCCTGTGCCCAGATGGCAAAACACTTTCTTTTTGGGAAGGGAGTAACAGAGCACAAAGAGGCCGAGTCTATACAACACAAATGAAGTGGAACTTGGGTAAAAATGGAATCAGTGTAGACTGCCAATTTAGCTAACTCAGGCCTTTAAAAATCTGTTATGCAAGCCAGCTAAATCTTCCCCTCACTTTGTGCTGTTTAGACTCATGTACAGTTTTGTGAGAGCTAGCATGATGTAGTCATCTGGAGGTGAAGTTCTCATGTTTTATAAGCTACAATGGCTTTTCTAACCATCACAAAAGGGAAGCACAGAGGGACCCAGAGGTAACCTCCTGCAGCAGGAAATGGGAGCTTCATCCTGCTCCCCCTGCCAACCTCCTGTCCTGTTTCCTCCTAGCAGATATCTCCATTCCAATCTCCCCTGCCACTTTGGCTCTCTTGCTGTCATGGTTCAACTGTTCTGAGAAAGTTGCATTAGCTGGGCTTGGACAGAGGGAACCTGGCCCAGTAATTAACTATACTGCACAAGAGAAGAGCAAAACAAATCAATTTTTCAAAGCCGAGCAACAACAATGAACAGACATGTTTACTTTTACATAGAGATATTTTTGCACGCGCAAGCATGCACACACACACACACACACACACACACACACACATCCTTTTTGTTTACTCAGCCAGAATATAGACAAGATAATTACTTGGCCAAATCATCAAATCGTTCAAGCCTAGAGTGGCCCAGAATTTTTAGTTCTAAATGAGTTCTAGGCATGATAAGAAAGGGGTGACTTCCTTAGACAGCATAATTGCTTCAGTTCTCTGTTTCCCTTTGCATATGTTCATTATTGAGAATCAATTCCAATTTGAGATGAGGCTTTAATTTCTTGTAAATGAATAGGAAATAAGTAACCAAATGTTTGGTGTTTTCCTCAAATTATGTCTTATAATGTAAGAAAACAGTGGCAAAAAGCCATCAACAGATGGTGTTTTCATTAGCCAAAGATTTATTTTTCAAAGCATTTTCATATTAATGAAGCAAGGTTGAAATTAGAGTCATCTTGTCAGTTCTAGTTCTATGTTATTAAAATGTGCTGGCATTCTGCAAATTGCTAGGGGGCCACAGCAAACTAACCATTTGCCACAATTTTGTGATAGCAACCCAAGGCCCATAGTCTAACCAGACCCCAAATTATGTATTCAGCCCTAATTTTTGTTTTCAGTGGCTTTATAGAAGCTGTGAATCTCAATTCTGAGCCACAAAAGAGGAATACAGAGCAGGGATTTTAGCCAGACTCTGCACTGTGAATTATTTATGAGATTTCAGTTTCATTACCAGTGTTGCAACAGGTCCCACGTATTTGTTAAAAATATTCTCCCCTTGGAACTCCAAGGGGAGAATGGAAATGCATTACAGTTGGAAACACAGATTTCTAATATTGTATCTGTTCTGGGTTCATCAATCTATATTATGTTTACCTAATATATCAATATATTCATCTGTGATGCATGGAATTTCCCTTGATCTAGGAACTGGGACCACTCAGCTAGAGTAAATCATCAACTGATTGGGTCAGTTACCAACTCCCATCCTCTAGCTTAAGCTAGACCTTTTCATCAAACTATAAGTTTATCATAGTCATAGTCACCTTATGGCCAAACGTTTTTCTTTTTTTGAGTTGGAGTCTCACGGCCACCCCAGAGTTGACCTGCTGGGCTCCGGCGATCTTTTCACCTCAGCCTTCCAGGTAGCCAGAACTACAGGTGTGTGCTGCCACGCCCAGCTAATTTTTGATTTATTGTAGAGATGAGGTCTTGCCAAATTGCCCAAGTTTGACCAAGGGCTGGTCTCGGACCCGCGAGCTCAGGCAATCCACTCTCCTCGGCCTCCCAAAGTGCTGGGATTACAGGCTGAGCCACCGAGCCCAGCCATGGCCAAACTTTTTTTAAAAAATGTTTTGAGTTGGGATCTCACTCTGTCACACAGGCTGGAGTGCAGTGGTACAATCATGGCTCACCATAGCCTCGACCTCCTGAGCTCAGGCAAACTTTCTGCCTCAGCATCCTGAGTAGCAGGGACTACAGGCACACACTACCACGTCCAGCTAATTAAAAAAAATTTTTTTTGAGTTGGAGTCTCACTCTGTCGCCCAGCCTCGACCTGCTGGGCTCCGGCGATCCTTCCGCCTCAGCCTTCCAAGTAGCTGGAACTGCAGGCGTGTGCTACCACGTCCGGCTAATTTTTGATTTATTGTAGAGATGAGGTCTCGCCAAGTTGCCCAGGCGGGTCTCAAACCCGCGGGCACAGGCAATCCACTCACCTTAGCCTCCCATTAAAATTTTTTTGTAGAGATAAGGTCTCACTATGTTGCGTAGGCTGGTCTGGAACTCCTGGGTTCAAGCAATGCTCCCGCTTTGGCCTCCCAAAGTGCTGGGATTACAGGCATGAACCATCATGCCTGGGCCATGGCTAAACTTTTGAAGAAGAGTCTAGACTTGTGGCCTCCACTTTGTCACTGCATTGTACTCTTTAACCTTGGGATTTGGCATCTACTTCCAAAACCCTACTGAAACTCCTTTTTCAAAGGTCATCTGTGACCTCTAATTACCAAATCCAGCTGCCTTTTATCAATCCTCATATTTCTTTCACTCTCTGCATATTCGACAGTGGCAAATCTTTTCTTGAAACATATTTATTTAAATTATCCTCTTAGCTTGGCCCAGGTTTGCACTGCCAACTTCCTT
This sequence comes from Tarsius wallacei, assembly GCA_963574415.1. Classification (NCBI taxonomy): domain Eukaryota; kingdom Metazoa; phylum Chordata; class Mammalia; order Primates; family Tarsiidae; genus Tarsius; species Tarsius wallacei. Next base: position 25,281 of record CAUYQG010006903.1, read on the forward strand.
GAATATTGCAGCCTCCTCTTAACCAGTGTCCCTGCTCCTCAAGCTTTCCTGTTTCAGTCTGTCCCACATTTAGGTTAATCTCCTAAATGCGCCTCTGAGTATTCCATTACCTTGCTCAACAGCCTTTGGTAAGCCCCCAATGTTAAAAAAGAAAAATAAGTACAAAGTCCTTACCTAGGCAGTCAGGATCTTCACAACAGAGCTTCAATCTCCATTTCCAGCCTTGTCCCCCACTAGTCTCTTTGTATCCTCTGTTCTAACCATACTAAACTACTGTTCCCTGAACATGCTGCATACTTTATTCCTTTTTACCTTTGCTTGTGCCTTTTCTTGTCCCTGGAATGCCTTGCCTCCTCCATCTGTCTATTAAAATTCTATTTATCCTTCGAGACCCATCTTAATTGTACTTCCTCTTTATCTGTGAAGTTACTGTGCTTTAAACGGAGTAAGTGCTCCATACATTTTTGTATTAAATCTTGGAACTGCCATTTCCCCCTGACATCATTTTAGCTTAGAGATCATGTCCAAATTAATGCCCTCCCTTTTCCTTTCTTTCTTTCCTTTGTCCTTGCTAAGAAGACCACAGATTGAGATGATAGTGGGATTTTAAAAGGTCAAGAAAGACATTGTGCCTTAAGTCAAGGAAAATGGAATAAATGATGAAAATCATTTTCATGAGAATAAAGCCAAAGAAACCAAAAGAGGCATGGCAAGAAAGGAAACAGGAATTAAGCTGGTTCTCATAATCCACTTTGAGAACAAGTGAAATCATACTACCTGGCCTAGACGTACATATGTCTAAGTCAATATATCCATATATTCATGGGAACAGTGTCAAGGAAATTAAGGAGCCATAGCTACTTAGTAGACAGGAAAGGGGCCAAATATATAAGTCCCCTCTCTTCCTCTACATCCTCTTCTCCCTCATGTACCTGTCATTCACTTTTTCAAAAGTATGAACTTTTGACAGCAAACCACAGGAACCACGGAGACAGCAATGAAGCAATGAACATGACTGAGGGAAGGAATGCTAGCAGAATAAGGGCCAAGAAGTTGGGGTATTACATTTAGAACATACTTTATGGAGTTTTAGGATGGTGGGTGAGAGAGGAGTAAATATTGGGGCAGGTCATACAGGAAAAGCAGCTACCAGAGTTGAAGACTTAGGAATGGGGAGGAGTAAAAAAGCCCAAGATCAATCTAGAGTGAAATGGTATTCTATGCTTCATATAAGGAATAAGAAAGAGTAGCTTGCTTAACTGAAAATATGCTAGAGCTTTGAGTACTGTTGTAACTACATTATATTCAACAGATCTGCTGAGTATTCCTAATGTGAACCTAAAAGAATCAATGTACCAGGAAACGATGGTCGGCAATGAGTGTCATCTCTTGATACAATCGGGTTTTGCATTTTGAAGTCCTGCATCTCTTTTATATTTATCAGTAGGATCCTTCAGAACCTACTGATAAATATAAAATATTATCAACAACAAAACCAAAATATCGTGAAATACCGGGGCAAAACTGTGACTGAGGGCTAGACTCCTGAAGTCCAGTCCTAGCTTTGCCATATACTAGTTATATAACTGTGCAAAATACTTTAACTTCACTATGAAGCTTGGTTCTTTCATCAGTAAAATACCGGCACCTTCTACTTGCACTGGGCTGTTATGATTGTCAAATGGCATGTGTAAAATCATCTGGCATAATGTCTAGCAATCATTTAATAGTTAGAGATTTTTCAACTTCACGATAGTGCAAAAGTGATATGCATTCAGTATACTCCTCGACTTATGAGGGGTTACATCCAGATAAACTCATGGTAAGCTGAAAATTTCTTAAGCTAAAAACACACTTTTAGGTTTATTAGGATGTAATCTCATCATAAGTCAAGAAACATTTGTATTGCTTTCTATGTATTCGTCTATGTGTTCTTCATATGCCATAGGGTTGCAGTGAGGGCAAAATGAAATATTGCCTATGAACTACTTTGAAAAGTTAAAAATATTATCTAAAACATAAGGTTGGTTCATTGTCAATACATTTCTACGTCCACAGTCATGAATGTCATTTTCCCCCAATAATGAACAAGGGTACAGCATTATTAATCAGCATTTAGAAGAGTGCTTGACCCAAAGCAAGTGCTCAATGAATCTTTGAAACATTTGTGTACTGACTGACTGATCATCACATGACATTGGTTCTCAAGCTCATTGTTCTTTTTTACCCTCTTCCCTGTTTCCTTTTGGCTTCACACCCTCCGTGATGACAGCAAACTCTGGAGATGAACCTCACCAACCTGGTTAAGCGCAACAGTGAACTAGAAAATCAAATGGCCAAACTAATACAGATCTGCCAGCAGGTTGAGGTATGTAACAGAAACATTTGTGATTCTTTCAGAGATCATGGATCAGGTGATCCTTTGGGGAGACTTCAGTTTGTCAGAGTGTAGCTCAGTAATTTGGAGTGAAAGACTGAAATGATAGTTTTAGAAAGACTCATTCCTTTAGGATGCTGGCTTGTTCCAAAAAAGTGACAGATATCTATGTATTTTTTTTAAAAAAAATCAATAGGTGATGGTGATGGACTGGGGAGGAGGACAATAGTCCAAGGAGCAACCCCTTCTCCTTTCCAAACAGCAGGCAGTGTGAGAATCAGACAAGAAGTGTGTTTCTTCCTTCATCAAATTGGAAGTGATCACTCCTTAAAGAGATTACTGGGGTGTCATAGGGAAGTTGAGAATCCTGGGTCCTTGGGGGTAGGGTAAGGTACATTCAGTGCAATGCTGTCTCTGTAACAATATCATCAGGAATGCTTCTCTTTCTAGCCTCTTCTCCCTTCATCCCCTGCCATGGTCCTAGCTATACAATACACCTTACCTGGTCCTCTTTCTACTTATTCTTGTCATCAACAAATAACATGCATCTTAAAATTGTGAATTTTAAAATGCCATACAAGTGTGAGGTTTGAAACAATTGTTATTTACACAAAATATTAGAGCAGAGCTTAGAAGAGTTGACATCTTCTTATGTGGACATAATAAAAGAAAACTGTTATTTCTCTCTCTTTCTCAAGAGCATGGAATTTCAGCTATACAATTTGGTTTTCTGTTAATTTTGTTGAAGAGATGATGGTAGGACTACAAGTGTAAACAGGATCAGATAAAATATTATAGGATTCCTCATGGGCAGTGGTTGGATAAAAATGTTTCTAATCATATTTAAAGACTGTTAGTCTAGTTCTAATCTTAGTTGTATGACAGGTAAATGTAACAGCTAAAGTTTATTTCATTTTAAACAATAAAATAGTTTTGTTAAGTTCTCATACCTTAATCCTACCTGGGTATTCCTATTTGAGACACTTTGGAGAATCTTCTTGTAAGACAAAGAATCCTCTTATTATATGAGTAATCCCCCACCCTTCAATCATTTGGATTTCTTAAAATATTGGGTTTCTTCAAGTACGGTGTACTTGTATGATGAGTATACCATAGAAATTTAATTCCTTCTGGGACCCCATTTGTGGAAGATAGGGGTGCTATATGTAGGGTACATAGGGTACTTGTTAAACACTGATGTGAAAATGTAGAATGAGGTAGGGGACTTGGGAAGAAGCATAAGGAATGAAAAGAAACTCTCATTCCAACTCACTGGAATGTGAGTTGGAAAATGTGTTCTAGACTTGGCTCTTTCATTTACTGGTAGTTTGAATATGAATAAGTTATGTAGCCTCTCAGCCTCGGTGTCCTTACCTATAAAATAAGAAATTGATCTTACTACATGACCTTTGACTTCTTTCCAGATTTCATAGGTCACAATTCTGTGAATGGTTACTTTCTTTATCCTGTTCCTTTTCCCCCCCTTCTGTCTCTTCCTTTTTAAGAGGGGAGAAACAAAATAGAAAGTATTTCAGAGTGGTTTTCAGCTAATCAGGATTGCTCTATGCTCCTCTCTATCAAAGTTTCTGATTATGCTGTTAGATTACAGTATAAGAAATCCACACTGGTGAAGAGACAAGGGAGCATTGTAAGCAGGAAACAAGATAAGAGTTTCTTTGGTTTAGAATTTGCATGATTGAAGGTAGAGTAACAGTTAATATTGAATAAATGTGTAGTTAGAAAATATAATCATCGCCTTCCTCATTCTTATAAAAAAGACTATTAAGTACAGAGTAAGTTATAGTCAAAATGGCAAAGTAAGCAGTTAATTTTTCATTGCTCATTCACTTTAGGACTTCTCTAACATCTCATCTCTCTATCCTGATGAACTTATCACTCTGGCCAACCTCACCCAAACATAGCCCTGTTCCAACCTTTCCCAGCCTAACCTGCCTATCAAATCATTATATTCAGGGCTCTAATCTTTTCAAGTGGCAAAGAGCTTGTCTCATAAAACAATCCATTATTGTGTTAATGGGGGAGGACTCACTCTGGCCTTTTAGGTGGCAGTCAGTGTTTTAACAGTGCCTTTCTGAAGTTAGTATTCCTGCCTGAGTTTTAAGGAGCTGACACTAGTGCTGCCACATGTAAGAAAAGTAGGAGGGAAGAGTAGCTCCATGACAAACTAACAAAGTAGATAATCAAGAAGCACCCATAGAGGTACTTGTTAAATCCCATCATGGAGGTCGCTGTCTGCTCTGGCTACACAGAAGGTCACCTTTACTAATACCTCTTTGTACCTGGCGTTGTACCAGGTACAAGGAAAATAGCATAGACACAGTAGCTACTCTCTGAATGCTAACATACTACAAAAATCCATATGTATCCTGTTGTGGATACATATGCAAGAAATACAGACAGTGGAGTAAAAACGTTAACTGAGAACAGGGAAAGAATAGTGAGATTCTGATAAGAGTGAGATTGTTAGCCGGGTGTGGTGGCAAGTGTCTGTGGTTCCAGCTACTTGGAAGACTGAGGTAGAAGGATCACCTGAGCCCAGCAGGTCAAGGCTGTTGTGGCTGTGAGCATGCCACTGCACTCCAGTCTGAGCGGCAGTGAAACTCTGACTCAAAAAAAAAAAAAGAGTGAGATTGAGTTTGGGGATTTAACTGTATTCAGTTTAGGATCTTGTCTTTGACAAGGACCCTACAGGATAGTTTATGGAAGACTGTGGCTGTCCCCTATGACATCATCTATTCTGAAAAGTTAGAGATGTGCCTTTAACTTCCTCTTAATAATAGGGTGAATCCAGGCTGCTTATTATACTCATTCAACACAGAGCTTATGTCTCCAAAAGCCTTCAGGACAAGCCTTGGGATTAGAAATGCAGTTAATGAAGGGACTTGAGACTTCATGAATGCTTATAAATACTTTATACAATGAAATAAATTGTAGGATACTGTCAGTCATGAGAACAAGACACAGAAGGGTGATTTGGAATTTTTTCATTTTTTCTAATCCAGATTTGTCTATAGGGAATGACTATATTCATAGTATAAACAAGGCATTTCACATTGGGCGGGGGTGGAGGATGCCAGCTAAGGCACTTCTGAGAAAACTGGAATAGGCTATTTTCCTGTTAAACCTGTTCCTCTTCCTTATTGTCTGCAAATGTTTTTGTCACAGATTGACTTTTCATTAAAGGGCCATAAATACTGCCTCCCTATCCTGGTCCTTTCTCCCTGTTCTCTATTCTCCTCAGAAAGTAAACAAAGCTGCAGTCTTCCTATTATTACAGAAACAGAGATTAAGATCACCATAGATTTGTTAGCTGAATTCTATGGTAATGTAGCTTGTTATAATTGCTGCCGAGGTTTCAGAATTCAGGAGACAGGCAGTTGGAAATGATTTCTGTCGGGGATGAAGAGCATGGGAAGGAGGTAGAGGAAGCCCCAGGACTCCCTTTAATCTGGTTAAGGAAGGGTATGCTTTGGCCTTGCTACTCTGGCCACTTGATCTCTATATATAGTTCTTTGTCCTGGCTCATCAGGCATCCTTTGTTTACATTCCAAAGGAAACCTCTGTATAATGCATAGCCAAGGGAAAATGTATACCAACAAATGAATACTTCCTCTTGGCTTCCAAGACTCCATGGTTTTGTGAATAATAAGCATTCCTGAAAAATAGTTAAATACTTAGCAATCAGATGGTCAACAATATTTCTTGAGCATACACTATGTACTCAGTATGGTGGGCAATTTGAACAACAACAACAACAACAAAATATGTGGTTGATGACCTCTAGAAGCTTTTAGTCTAGCTAGGGAAAGCACAGTATCTAGTAAGAAAGAAGAGTATTTCCAAAGCAGCATGCAGAACAAAGAGTACCAATAAATGCAGTGTAGCTCTTACAATTTTTTTTTTTGAGTTGGAGTCTCACTTTGTTGCCCAGGCTGGAGTGCAGTGGCATGCTCATGGCTACCACAGCCTCAACCTGCTGGGCTCAGGAGATCCTTCTGCCTCAACCTTCCAAGTAGCTGGAATACAGGTGTGTGCCACCACATCTAACTTATTTATTTATTTATTTATTTATTTATTTATTTATTTATTTATTTATTTATTTTAGAGATGAGGTCTCGCCAATTTGCCACCACATCTAACTTATTTATTTATTTATTTATTTATTTATTTATTTTAGAGATGAGGTCTCGCCAATTTGCCACCACATCTAACTTATTTATTTATTTATTTATTTATTTATTTATTTATTTATTTATTTTAGAGATGAGGTCTCGCC
>CAUYQG010006905.1:0-24188 GCA_963574415.1 Tarsius wallacei
AAGGTTGCGGTGAGCTATGATCACGCCACTACACTCCAGCCTGGTTGACAGAGCATATGAATATTTACTGACGCACTATTCATGATAGAAAAACATGGAACTAACTATGCTACCCATTGAAAGTGGACTGGATTAAAAAAATGTGGTACACAAACACAATGGAATATTATGCAGCTATAAAGAAGGATAAATTTATGGACTTCGTAGCAACTTAGATGGATTTAGAGTCTATCACACTCAGTGATCTATCACAGAAACAAACTGAGTACCACATGTTCTCACTCATAAGTGGACTTTGAACATTTATCATAATACTATAAGAAAGAAATTAACAGTAGTAGGACACTGCCAGGGGAGGAAGGGGGGTCACACACCATCAACAAGGGTAACTGATCCCAAACCAGGTGAAGCGGGAACCAATGGGAGACCCAAACTTCACCTGTACGATGACTACATATGTACATACTCCTGAATTGTACCCCACATCTTTAAAATAAAATTTAAAAAAAGAAAAAAACTCAAAGAAATTGAGAGGATATGTTAAGATTGAAAAAATATAGGGCTTTAGTTGTAGCTTAAAGGACTAAAGTTTTAATAATGAAAAATCATGTAATAATGAGGATCATTAGATAGAAAAATAGAATCTTCTCAAAATAGGTAGAATTTATTTTCTTTGGACTGACATATAATTACTAAAAGTCTTTTACAGGACAATGGGTTTGATATCTGTAGGATTATGTGAAAGCTTTTTTTGCAATATGCTTAATTTATCAGAACAAAAAGTTTGACTGCATGGCCCATTAAGTCCTTTTTTATCAGAAATCTTTAGTAATTTCTGTACCTTAGTTCTGGATACCCTGTTCTGTCCCTGGGACCTTGAAAATTCATTTGGGATGTATTTTCTAAAGCTCTGATACTTGGGATATGTTCTTTCTAAAATAATGCAGAACAGAGATTTGTAATTTCAATATTATGAGACTTTAGGGATTTTCAAAAAGCATTTTATAAGGGCTCTATTCTAGACCACCTGATGTGATTATTCAGAAGCAAATCCTAGGAGATTCTACCCAATAATTGCTGAATATTTTGAGCCTCTTCTACAGCTAGGCAACTTTTGCATGTATTCTTTGGTTATAATGTAAAAGTGGAGAACCCCAATGCAGACAACTTTCCATTATCTAAGGTTATAGATGCAGTCAGGGTTGAAGAAGGCACTGTTGGAACTTACCCACATTTCCACATGCTGAGAGGAAAGGAAAAGCTTATCCAAGTTGTTAAAGCCATCTTAATACTGGTATTCTTCCAGATTGTTATGCCCTCATACTCACCCATTTTGCCTTATTCTTTTCCTTGATACTCTCAAGACTCTGTGCACTTGGCTTTTATACAGCATCCCTACAAGTCTATCTTAAGGTTTCCTCAATTTGTCAACCCAAATCCTGCAATTCCTTCACTTTACAGAACTCATTCAGGCCTCTGCACTCTCAATTTGGCTACCACCTTCAGCTTAATGATCCAGAGCTTCAGGTAGCAGACGCGATTGACACTAGTTCTAGCACTACAGGAGGGGGAAAATTTAATTAGGCTGGGCCAAATTAAATATAAATAATTTTGCACATGATGAGAAGCAACTTATATCATCTTAGTTACTTCTTGCTAAGAGTTAATGAAATTGTTTTTCTCTTAACTGTGTGTAATGATTAGAGCTATCTGTAGTTGTTGACCATTATTTTGGGAAACACACACACATGTGCCCCTGTACACACACATAGAAGTATAGATGTCTACCAATGGTCAGCAAAATAAATAATACAGTCATGAGATATAAGTTTTTACAATTAATTTACTGAGTGTGAGTTGTTAAAACATAGAGCATAGATAATTATAACTATACATATAGATAGTTAAAATGTAGTTATACATACAGTTTTATATACAGTCATGTGCCACACCATTATGCTTCTGTCAACAACAGAGGACATATATGACATATATGATGGTGATCCTAATGATGGTGATTATAATGGCGCTGAAAATTTTTATGGCCTAATGATATCATAACATAGTATATAGAGTTATATATAGACATTTAGTACTCAATAATGATAAGTAACTCTGCTGCTGGTTTATGTATTTACTATGCTATACTTTTCATCATTGTTTTGGAATATACTCCTTCTGCTTATAAAATTAAAAGTTAACTGTAAAACAGCCTCAGGTAGGTCCTGCAGGAGGTATTCCAGAAGGCATTGTTATCATAGGAGATGACAGCTCCATGAGCTACTGCCGTTGAAAACCTTACAGTGGTACAAAATATGAAGGCAGAAGACAGTGATATTGATGATCCTGACCCTCAGTAGGCCTAGGCTCATGTGTATGTTTGTGTCTTATTTTCTTTTATAAAAAGGCTATGTGTTGTGACTTATGCCTGTAATCCTAGTGCTTTGGGAGGCCCAGGTGGGAGGATCACTTGAGGCCAGGGGTTTGAGATCAGCCTGGGCAACATAGTGAGACCCTGTCTCCAAAACAATTAAAAAATTAGCTGGGCATGGTGGTGCGTGCCTGAAGTCCCAGCTACTCACTACTCAGGAGGCTGAGGTGGGAGGATCACTTGAGCCCAGGAGGTCAGGGTTACAGTAAACTATGATCACACTACTGCACTCCATCCTGGGCAACAGAAGGAAACCCTACCGCTAAAAAAAATTGAAAAATAAAAATATTTTAAAAATCTTTTGGAATAATATATAAATAAATAAAATATTTTTGTACAACTGTACAATGTGTTTGTGTTTTAAGCTGTGTTATTTTAAATTTTAAAGTTTATAAAGTAGAAAGTTACAGTAAGCTAAGATTAATTCATTATTGAATGAATAAAAATATTTTAAATAAATTTAGTGTAGCCTAAGTGTACAATGTTTATAAAGTCTACAGCAGTGTACAGTAATGTCCTAGGCCTTCACATTCACTCACCACTCCCTCCCTGACTCACCCAGAGCCACTTCTAGTCCTGAAAGCTTCATTCTTAGTTAGTGCACTATGCAGGTGGACTATTTCTAATCTTTTATGCCATACTTTTTCTGTACCTTTGTTTAAATACACAGGTACTTGCCATTGTGCTACAACTACTATACTATTCAGTAGTCACATGCTGTACAGATTTATACCCCAGGAACAATGAACTATACCATATAGCCTAGTTGTGAGGTAGGCTATACTACCTAGGTTTGTGTAAGTACACTTTAGGATGTTTGCACAATGACGAAATCCCCTAACAACACATTTCTCAAATGTAGCCCCACCGTTAAGAGACGCATAACTATGTGTATGTATATATAGAATTTTGGAAAATGGAACAAAATTTCTAGCTTTACAAATATAGTCCTTTTGTGTGAAGAAATCTTAAGTCATTATTTTTCATTAGTAGTTTACCAGAAGAGTTATTTGTCATCAGACTGCCTGATTGCTTATCTTTCTGAAATATTAGTTCCCTATGGGCAGTAGGTAAGTACATGTGTGTGTGTGTGTACTCACAGAGTTTCATTTTAAGCATAATTTCTTTTCTCCTTGAAATAAACTTATAGAGCAGGCCATTAACTGTCCTTTTTACTATCTTCAATTAAAACGTTCTTCAGCTGTACTGATGTCAGGAAAAGTGCACTTTTTATATACCCATAAAAAGATTTGTCGAGTCAAATGCACATGTTTCTTTTTTTTTTTTTTTGAGTTGGAGTCTCACTCTGTCGCCCAGACTGGAGTGCAATGGCCACTTCCGGCCACCGCAGCCTCGACCTGCTGGGCTCCGGCGATCCTTCCACCTCAGCCTTCCAAGTAGCTGGAACTACAGGCGCATGCTACAACACCCGACTAATTTTTTGATTTATTGTAGCGATGAAGTCTCACTTGCCCAGGCAGGCTCGAACCCGCGGGCTCAGGCAATCCACTCATCTCAGCCTCCCAAAGCGTGGTATTACAGGCTGAGCCACCAAGCCCGACTTGCACATGCTTCTTAAAGAACTGATTCTCTGAGTAGGGTCTCACCAGAACTTACTTCACTGGGTAACTCCCCTTGCTAGAACTTAAGTCATTTCTTGTTGGTTAAGAAAGCATAAAAATCCTTTCCAGGTCTCTAAAAAACTACCTAGTCCATTACCAAGCTATCATTTATTAGAAAAATCAGCTAATAATTTTTTGCTAAATATAACACAGTTCTTTAATGAGTTCTCTATGACATAAACATGTATAAGGAGAGATTTTTTTAGTGAATACTGATATCTCTAGGAAATTCAGCTGTGTAGACCTTGTTTTATTGATGTTATAAGAATATTCATTCAGCTGGCCTCAGCATAATGAATACGGATGGTGTAAATTTAGCTGAATTCAAGTAAATTAAAACATCCACTAAAATAGAGTAACCACTAGCAATGCATTTCTTTCACTGTTTGCACCAAGTTTTTCCCCCTAAATTGTTTGTCAGACAAAATGTGACCATCTATTATCCAGCTTCGATTATTCCCAGGTCTAGAGTAACATTCAAATGGCCCTTCTAGCCATCAAACACATCCAGCTGCAGAATTATGCTCAAATCAGCACTATTGACTTTTGTATAAAAGATTTGTAAATACAGTGGATGTACAAGTGAAATGGCAAAGTTTTGCTCTGGATCCTGGCCTGGCTGCCCAGTGGGGTTGTTTCCTATTTCAAAAGCTCTCTTATAAGAAATCGTGAATGTTTGCACAATATCAGCCATTGTCTGCTTCACTATGAAGAATTTCATTTAAAAATTCAAGTGTTAATATGTGAGAAGGAATAAGATGCGAGCTAGTTCTATTTGTCCAACTCAACTTAGGCCGTTACTGTGAACTAAAGTGTGCTTAATCACCATTGGCAATGAGAGTTCGTCTAAATGAGATAAATGATTAAGACGAGCTCCAAGCTGTGCAAATGGAAACAGTATCTCAGATGGCAAAGAGGAAATTTGCCTTATACTTCCAAGAAAAGTTTACTTTGTGGATAGAGTTTAATTTTTTTAAATTATGAAAACATATTTTGAAATCACTTAAGCTAATAGTTTCTAAACTATGCTCAGTAGAAGCCCTCATTGGCCACCTCATCTGAGAGGGGACCTAAAGAGTGGGGACAGTCAGTTTCTTAGTCCTCCAAAGCACTTTCAATTCTTTTTACATAGTGATCTTCTGCATAATATTTCAATAAACTCCATTACTAAGATAACTAAAACAGTTTCACTGGGTAACTCCCCTTGCTAGAACCCATGAATTGAATTTACTCAAAGTTCTGATAGTTGTGAATCATTTGTTCTTATTATGGACTGTGTGCAAATTAGTGAATGTAATTAGGTTGTTCATTCTACAAAGAAGCTATTGCTTTTTGCAAAGATGAGACTTGAATTCAGACTAAAGAGTTCGCTTTTGGCATTCTGCTTAATCTGTCTGAAAAGCCTCTTTTTCCTTTTTTTAATTTTTAGGAGGACATTTCTAAATGATTGGAATGCCTCAGAAGAAATATTGGATATAAAATATCACCTGGTTTTACTCTACTCATAAAACTACCAGACAGTTGAATGAAGATGTGTGTCTTGAATAATCAGCTGTTTAATTTCAAGGCTGGCACACCTGACAATGTTCTTAGTTTACTGATAATCTACATGAGCGATTTAAATTTCCATGGCCTTAATTTTCTTTAGAAAAGTCCTTTTCTCTTAATTTTAAATAGTTATCCTAAATGAGCACATTACAGAGAATTTGGAGCTGGAAATTATATTAGTCCCTGTGCCCAAATGTGTTCTTTTTTCATGTAAGGGTCAAGGTAAATTAGAGCTGACATTGTCTGGTTCTTGCTCACTGGGTTGGGGCAAGTCCTATGGGGACATTCTCAAAGGGTTGATCCTGACTTAGAAAGATTCTTAAGATTCTTAACCTGAATCAAAATTGAAGGGGAATTTATATATGTCAAACTGAGTCCCTACGTATAGCTTAGGTGGAGAATTAGAATGCTTGTCAAGAGAAGTCAAGGTGAAAAACAAGAAAATGGTGGCAAGCCATAAGTCTGAAGAGGAAAGTGAAGACGAAAACAAAAACAAAAACATAAAAATAGCAGCAGCACAGATAACCTAAAATGGCAGGAGCAAATGTGAGTAATAGGCACAGTTCAGTTGTAATACAAACCTTATGAAGAATAAAGCCACATGGCATCTTTCAAAATCATGGCGCAGTCACTTAATGGTTTGGCTTTGGGTACATAACATTAACTCTTCTGTGCACCGACTTTCATACTTTTAAAATATAGATATTGATGGCGACCTTACATATATGTTGCAAGGAGTCAATGTTTAAAGATAGCTATTGTGGTGTTGGAACACAATAGGCATTCAATAGCCACTGGTTATGACTACAGTAAGCTTTTTTTTTTTTTTTTTTAACTAAGAAAGCAAAGACATACTTTTTAATGTCTGGGATAATCTTTTACTAAGGGAATCATAGATGTAATGAGGCACTGCCAAAGCAACATGAAAGATAAGTACAATCCTTAGAGAGTAGAATACAGTTTACCAGTAATAAAAGATAACATTTACTTTGTACTTCCTCTGTACCAAGCTTTGTGCTAATGATGCATTGTATGTATTATCTTATGTAATCCTCACAACCACTGGTAAGATTTATGGCTACTGAACTCATTTTACAATAAGAAAACCAAGTTTTACAGGGGTTAATGTGCCCAGGGTCCAGAATAAGTGGCAGGTCGTTGAGATTCAAGTCCAAGTCTGTGTGATCCTAAAACCTATGCTCATTTTATTATACAACACTGACTTTCTGGGACACAGAATGCTTATAAACCCGAGTTTTATCTGCTTTAGATGTTTAAGACATGACGTTGACTCTGTCTTGAATACCCTGCCTGGCCCAACTCTTGCATGTCCAGTCTTAGCTAAAATATTATTACACCTGGTCCTATTCCCTGCCTAAATTGGATCCCCATAGGTATTATTATTTCTTATGATGCCTTTCTCCTCTACAAATCATTTAGTAGTCTGTAATTAGATATATAACTGTGTACTGTTTGATGTTCTGTCTGCTCCCACATACTGGAAGCCCCAGGAGGACAGAGACTGTATCTGTTTCATTCACCACATTTTGTTTAGCGCCCGGCATAGTGACTAGCACATAATACAAAGAGAATTTCCAGGAGTTAGGAGAATGGTGTCTATAAATACTTGTTGAAGAATTGCTGATGGCTAATATTAATGGACATTAACAGAAGAAAACAGATAAATGAAGTTCCTGAGAGAAATGTATTTTATTGATAATAGTAACATCCATGTATCATACAATTAAAATGTGCCAGGGATATGCTATGAGCCTTGCATATATTATTTAACACTCACAGCAAACCCATGAGGAAGGAGCAATTATTAGCCCCAATTTATAGATGCAGAAAATGAGGCATGTGAGATTGAGTATCTGTACAATCACACAACGTAGTGAGTGGCCTCCCCACTCAAAAACAAAAGAAAAAAAATATGAAACACAAAATAAATCACCAAGATCTGTTCAGGGCTTATATAAAGAAATCTAGACATCTTCCTAGGGAGGAATATATGTGTATGTATATATGTTTCTGAAAAGGATGATTCAATATTATAAAGATACTAATTTTTTGTAATTAATTTACATCTAAGGTAATTACACTTAAATTCCTATGTGACATAACATTTTTACAAAGTGATGTTATAGTTCATCTGTAAGAATAAATAGGTAAAAGAATTCAGGAGAAGGATAAAAAATGAAGAGAAATGAGGGCTTATTTGCCATACCAGATATTAATCGGGTATGGTAAGGCCAAAATAATTAAACTCTTGTGGTATTGGTTGAAGGATAGAGAGAATATTGGAGCTGGACTGATGGTTGAAATCTTTTTTTTTTTTTTTTTGAGTTGGAGTCTCACTCTGTCGCCCAGACTGGAGTGCAGTGGCCGCTCCCGGCCACCGCAGCCTCGACCTGCTGGGCTCCGGCGATCCTTCCACCTCAGCCTTCCAAGTATCTGGAACTACAGGCCTGCGCTACCACGCCCGGCTAATTTTTTGATTTATTGTAGAGATGAGGTCTCGCCTGCCCAGGCGGGTCTCGAACCCGCGGGCTCAAGCAATCCATTCACCTCAGCCTCCCAAAGGCGTGGGATTACAGGCTGAGCCACCGAGCCCGGCTGAAATCTTATTGGTTAAGTTGAATATATTTTGGAGGCATAAAATCAGATGTTTGCTTCACCTCAGATACACAAATTAATTCCACATGGGTAAAAGTAGGAAATTTTAAAACATGGCATCATTAAAAAGAACTAGGAGAGAATATTGATTAATATATATTTTTTTAATTTAGTTTACAGTTGTCAGATACATGTGAGGATTTGCTACATAAATAAATTCTGTGAAGGTGAGGTTTGGGTTTCCAGCAAGCCCACTTTTTCCCTGGTAGTGGACTTGGTACCAAATAGGTGCTTGTGTGCTCCTCCCTCCCTGCTTTAGCAGTGCCCAGTGTTTGTTGTTCTGGCCTTTGTGCTTGTGTGCCCAATGTTTAGGGCCAACCTATAAGTGAGAACATGCAGTGCTTAGTTTTTCGTTTCTGTGACAGTTAACTTAGAATGATGGTACCCAGCTGCATCCATGTTGCTGCACAGACATGATTTTCTTCTTCTTTATGGCTGCATAGTATTCCATTGTGTATATGTACCATATTTTTTAATCCAGTCCACTTTTGATGGGCATCAGGGTTGGTTCTATGTTTTTACTATTGTGAAAAGTGCTGCAATAAACATACATGTGCAGTGTCTTTTACGTAGAGTGATTTGTTTTCCTCTGGATATATCCTGGAAGTTGGATTGCTGGGTTGTATGGTAACTCAATTTTTCGCTCTCTAAGATAACACCACACTGCTTTCCACAAAGGTTGAACTAGTTTACTTTCCCACCAACAGTATAGAAGCATTCCCTTTTCTTCATAGCCTCAACAACACCTGTTGTAATGATGATAGCCATCCTGACTGGTGTGAGGTGGTATCTCATTGTAATTTTGATTTGCATTATCTCTGATGATTAGTGAGGTTGAGCATTTTTCATGTTTGTTGGTGCTTGGATGTCTTCCTTTGTAAAGTGTTTGTTGAAGTCCTTTGCCCACTTTTTAATGGGGTTATTGTTATTATTATTATTTTTTTTCTGTCAATTCATTTGAGTTCCTTATGGAACCTGGATGTTAGGCCTTTGTCGGATGTATAGCTGGTAAATATTTTCTCCCATTTTCTGGGTTGTCACTTCACTCTCTTGATGGTTTCTTTAACTGTGCAAAAACTTTATGACTTGATAAGGTCCCACATGTTGATTTTAGCTTTGTTTTTGAGTATTTGACCATGAATTCATTACCTGGGATGATGTCCAGAAGAGTGTTCCCAAAGTTTTCTTCTAAAGTTCTTGTAGTTTGAGGTTTCATATTTAAATCTTTGATGCATTTTAAGTTGATCATTGTATATGGTGTCATTATTCTGCATATTGTTAGCCAGTTTTCCCAGCACCATTTGATAAATATGGTTTTTTCCCCAATATTTGTTTTTGTCAGCTTTGTTGAAGATGAGTTGGTTGAAGGTCTGTGGTTATATTTCTAGATTATCTGTCCTGGTCCACTGGTCTATGTGTCCATTTTTGTACCAGTACCATGCTATCTTGGTCACTGTTGCCTTGTAGTAAAGTTGGATATCTGGAAGTGTGATGCCCCGATCTTTGTTCTTTTTGCTGAGGATTGCTTTAGCTAGTTGGTCTGTTTTTGTACCTTCACTATGAATCTCTGTATTGTTTTTTCTAGGTCTGTTAAAATGATGCTGGTAATTTGATAGGGATTGTGTTGAATCTGTAGATTGTTTTGGGTAGAATGGACATTTGACAATATTGATTCTTCCATTCTATAATTTAACTTATCCAATTTATTGATAAGCTACATGAGTGATTTAAATTTTCATGACCTTAGTTTACTTTAAAAAAGTCCTTTGTTTTTAATTTGCCCTTAAGCATGGGATGTTCTTCCATTTGTGTTGTCCTTGATTTCTCAGATCAGTGTTTTGTAGTTCTCATTATAAAGGTCTTTTTGATTAGATGGATGCTGATATATTTTATTATTTTTGTGGCTATTGTGAATGAAATCATGTTTGTGGTTTAGTTCTCAGCCTACTTGCTGTTGATGTATAGAAATGCAACTGTGTTTTGCACACTGATTTTGTATTCTGAGACTTTACTGAAATTGTTTATCAGTGTGAAGAAGCTTTTGACAGAGTCTTTAGGGATTTCTAGGCATAGGATCATATCATCTGCAAAGAGTGATAATTTAACTTCCTTATTTACTATTTGGATACCCTCAATTTCTGTCTCCTCCTTGATTGCTGTGGCTAGGACTTATAGTACTATGTTTATTAGGAGGGATGAGAGTGGGCATCCTTGTCTTGTTCCAGTTCTTAGGGGAAATGCTTCTAACTTCTGCCCATTAAATATGATGTTGGCTGCAGGTTTGTCATGGATGGCTCTTATTATTTGGAGGAATGGTCCTTCAATGCCTAGGTGCTTAAGGGTCTTTATCAAGAAGAGATATTGAATTTTATCTAACACCTTTTCTGCATCTATTGAGATAATCATGTCTTTCTTGGTTTTATAACTGTTTATGTGGTGGCCTTGCATCCTGGGAATAAAGCCCAGATGCTCATGATGGATGATCTTTGAAATATGCTATTGGTTATAATTTGCTAGGATCTTGTTGAGAATTTTTGCATCTATGTTCATCAGGGAAAATGGCCTGAAATTTTCTTTTCTTGTTGGGTATTTGCTATTTTGGGGTATCAGGATCATAATGGCTTCATAGAATGAGCTGGGAAGAATCCTTTCCTTCTCGATTGCTTGGAATACTTTCAATAGGATTGGTATCAGCTCTTCATGTACATCTTGTAATTTAATTCAACTTAGAAACCATCAGGCTCATGGATTTTTTTGGCAGAGAGGTTTCTTATTATTGAGTTGATTTCTTGAATTGTTATTGATCTGTTTAGGGTTTTAATTTCTTCCTGTTTCAATCTTGGGAGGATATGTGATGCCAGGAATCCCTCTATTTTCTCTAAATATTTTAGATTACTTGCATACCGATGTTTGTAGTAATCTCTGATAATTTTTTGTATTTCTTCAGGATCAGTTGTATCATCATATTTTTCATTTCTAATTGTGTTTACTCAAATTTTCTCTCTCTTTTTTGTTGTTAATCTGGCCAGGGGTCTATCAATCTTATTTATCCTTTCAAAGAACCAGCTTTTCACCTCCTTTATCTTTGTATCATTTTTTTTGGGGGGGGGTCTATTTTATTTTTTCATTTAGCTGCTACTTTAATGATTTTCATTTTTCTACTAATTCTGGGATGGATTGTTGTTATCTTTCCAGCTCCCTTAGTTGCAATTCTGAGATCCCTTTATTTCTTGATGTGTGCATGCAATGCTATAAACTTCCTTCTCATGACCACTGTCATGATATCCCAGAAGTTTTGGTGTGTTGTGTCTTTGTTGTCTTTTGTTTCTAGGAATCTTTTTATTTCTGCCTTGATTCCTGTGTTAACCTAAAAGTCATACAGAAGCACGTTGTTTAATTTTCATGTATTTGTGAGTTTGGGTGGTTCCTGTTGGTGATGATATTTATTTTTAATTTTCTGTTGTCTGTTAGGTGCTTGTTCTGATTTTGACCTTTGGAAATTTGTTCATACTTGCTTTATGTCCAAGTATGTGGTCAATCTTGGAGTAAGTCCCATGTGCTAATGAAAATAATGTATATTCTGTGTTTGTTGGATAAACTGTTTTGTAGATATCTATTAGGTCCAATTGGTTGAGTGTTGAGTTAAGGCTCTGCATTTCATTGTTAGTTTTTTGCCTTTGATAATCTGTCTTAGACTGTTAATGGGGTATTAAAGTTTCTGACTATAATTGTACGGGTGTTTATGTCCTCTCTTAGTTTAATTAGCAATTGTTTCATAAATCTGGGGGCTCCTATATTCAGTGCATATGTATTCAAGATGGGTATTTCTTGCTGGTGGGTTTTATCACTATGTAGCATCCTTCAGTGTCATTTTTAACTTTTAGTGGTTTGAAATCTGTTTTGTCTGATATAAGAATAGCTACTTCTGCTATTTTTTGTTTTCTATTTGCCTGGAAGATCTTTCTGTAACCCTTTACCTTGAGCCTGTGGGTGTCATTAACAGTGAGATCAGTTTTCTGAAGGCAACAGAAGGATGGATTATGCTTCTTTACACAATTTGCAACTCTATGCTTTTTGAATAGTGTGTTCAGTCTATTCACATTTAAGTTAACTATTGCTATGTGAGGGTTAGTTCCTGTCATATTGCTTTTAACAGGCTGCTTTGCTTTTTCAACTTTGTGGTTGATTTGTGTGGTCTATAAAATCTGTGCTTGCCTATGATTTTGTGATGGGTGGGACCATTCTTTCATTTATGTGCTTCACACCTTCTTAAGCATCTCCTGAAGGATTGGTCTGTAGGTGGCATATTCTCTTAGGAATTGAATGTCTGGGAAGGATTTTAATTCTCCTTCATTGGTGAAGCTTAGTTTGGTGGGGTAAGAAGTTCTTGACTGACTGGAATTGCTTTTTATTTCTTTTTTAAAAAAATGTTAAGTAGGACCTCAGTTCCTTCTGGCTTGCAGGGTTCTGCTGAGAAGTCATTTGAAATTCTGATGGGTATTCCTTGGTAGATGATCTGTCCTTTCTCTCTTGCTGCCTTTAGGATATTTTCTTTAATGATCACCTTGGTGAGATGGATTAAACATCTTTTAAGGAAGGCTTTCTCATGTTATACCTTGCAGGAGTTCTCTGATCTCCTGCATCTGCATGAACACCTCTCTAGTGAGATAGGGGAAATTTTTCTGGATTACATCTTGGAAAGCTTGTTCCAGGGTATTTTCTGTGTCCTCTTCTCTCTCTCTGAGATCCCAACCAACTGTAGATTTGGTTTATTTACCTAATACCAAACCTCTTGTAGGATTACTCATTCTTCCTAAATCTTTTCTCCTTGATTTTGTGGGATTGAGTTAGTTCAATAGCTTGAAACTCAAGCTCTGAGATTCTTTCCTCTCCTTTGTTGATTCTGTTGTTCAGCCTTGCTATTGTGTTTTGAAATTCCAGGAGAGAATTCTTCATTTCCAGACGTTCTTGTTGATCCTTTTGTATAATGACAGCTCAACTTTCACTTTCTGCACTGTTTTCATGGCATGGATGATTTGTGTGTCCACTTTCTTGTAGATCTCATTGGCTGTCTTAGCCATCCATAGTCTAAATTCGATGTCTGTCATCAGGGGCAAGTAATTATGGATGTGTTCTATTGCTTGGGATCTGGGAAACCCTCTCGTGGGTGTTGACTCATTACGAGTTTGAGGATTGTCAGCATTTTTTTACTGGTTCTTTTTCTTCTGTGAGGGCAGATTTTTATTTTTTCCTTTTTTTAAAATTAGATAAGCTTGATACTGTTGGGGGGGTAGTTTGTTTTGTTTTGTTTCTTTATTTTATTTTGCCTGACCTCCCATTCACCAATGAGGAGGGTGGCAGTGGCAGGAAGGGTGGTGAACTAGGGAGAAACCATCTGGAACTGCTTCACTGGTACAATCTGGTGGGAACAGGGTAAGACAACACCTCTAATTCAGAGGCTTTCTCCTCAATCTGGCACAGGTGCCAGGGGTTCCTGGTTGGAGCTCTGGCACCCACTCCTCAGACTGTGTGTATTGTCTGTGGGATTGGCAGGCAGCTAGGTGGGGCCCTGCAGCTCTACTCTGGCTCAGATGTGCTTAGGGGTGTGCAGTGGCCTACTCCCATCTGGGCAGGACCACTCCTTTCACCCAGAGATAGAAGCAACACATTGGAGAATTTTTATTCCTCCCTCAGTTCACAGATGGGCAGGACCACTGCCAGCACAGCACTGTGCAGAAGCACCCTGTCTCTTAGTTCCTGCCCTGCTCTGTGGGAGGGGCTATGGCACAATGGTGGCCCCATGAAGGTAAGCTGTGCCTGCATCCCTCATGTGTGGCCACAATGGCTGCCAGAGCCAGAGAAACATACTGAAGTGGTCATGTCACCTCTGCTGGGTGCTGGAGATAGAGGTAAGGGGGAGGACCCATGCAGCACAGACTACCCGCCCCCAGCGTGTTTTCTGCTAAGCCTTTCCATGAGGGGATCAGCAACCCACTGCACTATGGCTCCCTGGAACTGGGGTTCTCCAGACTCCACATGGCTTCTGCTGGTGACTCTGTCTCTATTTAGGGGCAGCCCTCTGTGCCTGGCTGGTGCAGGATGGGTGTGGTGGGGGTGGTGGAGGACCTGGGCTGTCTTTCCCTTGGCTGAGACTGCAGAGTCTTGCATCAGGTATGTAGATAAGAAAAGCTGTTGTTTCATTCACCTCTTCTGTCTCCAAAGGAACTCTTGATCTTGTAATGGGGCTTTTTCTAGGGGTTTGGAACTGTCTGTCCTCTGTGTTCCCAAGTGACCATCTGACAGACCTCAGCTTGAGTTTTCAAGTTGACCCTCAAAGCCCTAGGTCCACTCTTCCATATAGGCTTCTTTGCTGAGAGCTGCAATCAGGTAATGTCTTTAGTCAGCAATCTCAGCCCAACCTCCTCAAAATTTTTTAGGGTTTCTCTAAGTCTACATCCCACAGTCTCAGCAATTGACTAGAGATGAGTAGAATCTTCTTTCTACTAGACTAGCTGTTCTCATTGTGTGGTTCCTGGACTGAAATTCAGCTGTCTCCTTCCCCTCCTAGGAGAGCTTTTGAGCTGAGATAGCTCTTCAGGGATGCATCCTCATCAACTGGGTACTGTAAGAAATACCTGACTAATATTTTAAATACCTGATGGCAAAGACTTTCTGTTAGAATAAACCATTATATTTCACTAAATAAAAATTTAAATATTTCATAAATAAAGCAGCATTGCACTGAGACGCTAATATTTTGGGGGGATGGGGGGACAGAACAATCCTTAAGTATGTAAAAATATATACAAAGGGGAGAGATTATTTATTTTCCCTGAAGTTAAAATATCATTTTCTTTTAATTAAAACACTATTAGCAAAAGGGACCAGTGATAGACCAAAAAATGGTTTTAAAATATGCTAGATACAGGGGTAACAAAAAAGACCTATTAAAAGTAAAATTACTATCCTCCTGTCTCAGGTTGGGTTTGCCAGGAAAGAGACTCTGAGTTGGGAACAAGTTTATTGGGGAGTGCTCTAGGGATCAATATCTGTAGAGTGTGAAGAAAGCAGGAAGAGACAGAGGGAGACAGAGGGAGAAATTCAGCTGTCTCCTTCCCCTCCTAGGAGAGCTTTTGAGCTGAGATAGCTCTTCAGGGATGCCCCTCTTTATGCATTTACCCTTGCATTGACCAGTCTTTGGACAAGGGCTGACCTCAGGGAGGAGGCATAAACTCAATGAGATATTCAACTAACAATCATCAGATACCAACACTCTTGGCAACTGGGGAAAAATGTGCTTGGGTTTTGAAAAGGGGAATAATGTGGGTGGCACACCATGAAATTCACTATATATCTTAATGAAAAAATGGATGAAGGGTAGGAGCTGACAAATTTCTCTAATTCATATGACCAACTAAAATGAAAATTAAGTGGTTTATCACTGTTACTGAGGGACATGCAATCAAAACCCAATACCGTTATGCTATGATTTGAATGTGTCCCTTCCAAAATTTGGGTGTTGCTAATATGATAGTATTTTTTAAAAGGAATCTTTAGGAGGCCATGAGGGCTCCTTGCTTGTTAATGGGATTAAAGCTCTTATAAAATAGGCTTCATGCAATTGTTGGGCTCACTTGCCTTCCCCCCTCCCCAATGCTGCCCCCAACCATGTGGGAGCACAGCGTTTTCCCTCTGGAGAATGTAGCCCTCACCAGAAAACTGTAACTTCCAGCACCTTGATCTTAGACTTCCCAGCCTTCAGAACTGTGAGAAAATACATTTCTGATCTTGATAAATTATCCAGTCTCAAGTATTCTGTTTTAGTAGCATAGAACAAGCTAAGGCTATTTATTTATTTATTTAACCAACTAATTAGCAACAATTTTTATATAATATACTCAAGGCTATCAAGGATACAATGTCATGAACAGAATTATGTATTCTTTAGAGTTAGCATAAATTGGTACAATTTGGATATATATGTTTTGAAGTATGTATTAGCTCAGATATAACCCATTTTAGTAGCAAACCTAAAGAAAAATGTAGGTGAGGTCGCATTATTGCCCTGCTAAAATTCCCTAATTGTGTATCAGTGTAGTGATAATAAACCTCAAACTCCTAACTATGGCTCACAAGTGCCTGTATAACTTGGCCTGCCTACTCACCTTTCCTACTCTTGACTTCATCCCTGTGCTCCAATTCACCAGCCTTCTTTCTATTTTTTCAAATTTGCTAAGTTTTTATTCCATCTGAGTCTTTACACTGACAAAAATCTCATTTCTCAAATAATTGATTCAAATTCTGTATCAAAACTCCAGTGGGCTATGGGCTGGATTTGTTACTCTAGATGCACCCTTGCCCTTCTCCATCTTGTTCTGTGTCCCCAGGAGGCTGATCTACATAGACTGCCTCTCTGCTTTCTAGTTGGATTTGGCCAATACAAATATTTAGAATAACAGGCACTGACAGGAGTTCCGGAGGTAGGAAGAGATAGGGTCAGGATATTGATTTCCCTGGCTTCCTTCCAGCTGGGTGCCATAGGCTGGCTGTGGCTGTCTACAGAAACCTCAAGTCCTGTTGGTAACTCTCTCTCAAGACTCAAATAACTTCTGTTTTTCCCTTAACTTTCAGAGTTAGAGGTGGCCAAGTCTCCTTGCTGTAGCTAGCTTGATGGTACTTTACCATCCCTTTTCAGTACCCCTTATCTCATTCACATCTGTTTCTTTATTGAACTCTCCCTAATTATCTGGGTGAAGGTTTCATCTGTTTTCTGCCAAGGCCCAGTCAGATACAGAAAAAATGATTTCTGTGCTTACAGATGATTTTAATGTTTGGACCAATAATAAGTCCTTTATGAAAAAGAATACTGCAGAAATTTGCCTAACTGGCTATAATAACTTATAATATTATAACTTATAAAATTATAATACTATGGTTCTGACACAGAAATGACAAAACAGGATTGAAAGTCAAAACAAAAAGTTTAATAATATATAGGAACACATTTTTACTTCAGTGAAGAAAGAATAATTTATTAATTAATGGTGCAACAATAACTCTAATAAGGTAGAAAATGAATTTATAATTTTATCTTCTATAAGAAAAAAATAAATTCCAGATTGATTAAAAATCTAAGTAAAATAATAAAGGTTTGTTATTATTTAGAATAACAGTTTTATAAATCTGAATTGAGGGATTCTTTTTTTGTAATGAAAAATAAGCAATAAATTAAAATTTTTAATAACATATATTTATAAATCAAAAATTTTTTAATGGAAAGAATTACAACACACCAAAAACTAAAATAATAGATGAGAAAAATATTTGCAACACATGTGACAGAAAAAAATGTAATAATCATATCTACACATTGTTTTATTTTTATTTATTTATTTATTTGTTTGTTTGTTTGTTTATTTATTTATTTTGAGTTGGAATCTCACTCTGTCACCCAGACTGGAGTGCAGTGGCACGCTCCCGGCCACTGCAACCTCGACCTGCTGGGCTCCAGCGATCCTTCCGCCTCAGCCTTCCTAGTAGCCGGAATTACAGATGCGCGCTACCATGCCCGGCTTATTTTTTGATTTATTGTAGAGATGAGGTCTCGCCAAGTTGCCCAGGCGGGTCTCGAATCCACGGGCTCAGTCAATCCACTCACCTCAGCCTCCCAAAGCGCGGGATTACAGGCTGAGCCACCAAGCCCGGCTTCTACATATTGTTTTATAGAGACAGTAGAAAAATTCCACAAAAGATATCAATAGGGACTAATAGGGGAAATATTCAAATAGATAATAAATACTTGAACTGGTCCTCAAACTTAATGGTAATTCGGGAAATGAATATTAATGTAACAATAAAAATAATTTTAAAAAAATTTTACAACAGTTTGATTGAGGTATAATTCACTTACCATAAAACTCACCCTTTTGAAGTATACAATTCAACAGATTTTTGCAAATTTACAGAGTTGTACCATCATTCACCACTATCTAATTTTAAAACATTTTAATCAACTACCCTTCTTAAAACATAGAACTACATCCACTAACAGTAATTCCTTTATCCCTTCTTTCTGCCAACACTTTGCAACCACTAATCTACTTTCTGTTTTTATGGATTTGCTTATTCTGAACATTTTAAATAAATCCAAAATATGTGGTCTTTTGTGACTTGTTTCTTTTATAAGGTTTTCAAGATTTATTAACATTGCAGCTTGAATCAATACTTCATTTCTTTCTGTGGTTGAATAACATTTCATTGTATAGCTATGTCACATTTTGCTTATTTACTTAACAGTTGAACATTTGAGTTAGTTCCACTTTTTAGATATTATGAATGGTGGCATAAACCTTCATGTACAGATTTTTGTATAAACATATGTTGCATTCCTAAAATTTGTCATTACTATGTGTTTAGTACTTTCTATATGGCATGTATTCTTCTTCTCCTTTTTTTTTTTTATTTTTGAATTGGAATCTCACTCTGTCGCCCAGACTGGAGGATAGTGGCACGCTCCCGGCCACCGCAGCCTCGACCTGCTGGGCTCCGGCAATCAGAATCTGCCTCAGCCTTCCAAGTAGCTGGAACTACAGGCGTGCGCTACCACGCCCAGCTAATTTTTTTTTTAATTTATTGTAGAGATGAGGTCTCGCCAAGTTGCCCAAGTGGTTCTCGAACCCGCGGGCTCAGGCAATTCACTCACCTCGGCCTCCCAAAGCAAGGGATTACAGGCTGAGCGACTGAGCCCGGCCGCATGTATTCTTCTAAGTGGTTTACATTGAGTAACTCACTAAATTCTTACTACCATTATCCTCATTTTATCGGCAAACTGAGACGCTGAGAGTTAAGCAACTTTCCAAGATCACAAAGGTAGAAAGTGACTACACTGGGATGGGATTAACATCCAAGCATCTTAAGGTCTTCAACTGCTTGCATGAGGTCCATCCACATTATGGAGGGTAAATCACTTTTCTTAAAGTCAACAGATTTTAGGTGTTAACCACATCTATAGGGGTGCAATGGTAAACACAAAAGAAAATAACACTTATCAGAAAGAATAGGGTGGGCGGTTAGGAAGGGCAATTAGGAAGGAGGATGCACGGACAACATGTACCATTTACTGATCATGACAACAGAACCTGTGGCTTGGTTTTAACGCTGCAGTGAATCTGTGACTTAGATGACATGATCATTATCCTAAATTCAACTGAAAAAGTATGGGAACTAGTAAGACAATTCAGTCAGGTGTGTAGGTAGAGATAAAATATGCAGAAATCAATAACTTTCCCATTAACAGCAAAACAATAGAAAATACAATAAAAATAGGTTCATTCACCAATAAGAAGAATGCTTATAAAATGTCTAGAAACAAAATTATAAACAATATTTTAGGGACAATGCAAAATAAATTAATAAATTTCTTCAACCCTGTTCAGTAAGAAGATAATTTCTGCTATCTATCCATTTCTGTACCAGTGCTGCATTATTTTATTTATTATCACTTTATAATAGCTTATTATTTTATAATTTAAATTATCTCTCATTTATTTTTATTTATTTATTTATGTATTTATTATAAAGATGTGAGGTACAATTCAGGGTTAGGTATACAAACATTGATTATGCAGGTACCCTTGCTGATGAGGTGTGCCCCGCCCTCCCCTAGCAGTTTCCCTCAGCTGCCAATCCCTTTCTTATAGTATTATAATTGTTCAAGGTCCGCTTATGAGTGAGAACATATGGTACTCTGTTTTTTGTTTCTGTGATAGATCACTTATTATCCCTCATTTCTATTCTTGTCTTTTGTATTTTAAACATCATCATCCATTTTGTCTTACAGATGAACTGTAATATCACTTTAACAAATTTCTAGAGACACGATAGAATATTAAAGTTGCCATCACAATGCAGATGTATTTGAAAAATGATAGCATCATTATAACCATTGATTTTTGCTATCCAGGATCACATGTATATACCTTTTAAATATTCGCACTGTAAAGAGAGTTCCATATTTCTTGATTTCCCAGAATATTTTTGATAGGATTCGTATCAGCTCCTCCTTGAATGTTTTGTAGAATTCAGCTGGAATGTCATTTAGTCCAGGGCTTTTGTTTGTAGGTTAATTTCATATGATGAAGTCGGTTTCCTGGATTGTTATTGGTCTGTTTAGGGATTTAATTTCTCCTTGTTTCAACCTAGGAAGGTTGTGTAAAGTCAGAAAGTCTTCCATTTCAAGTTTTCTAGTTTATTTCCATATAGGTGTGCATGGTAATCTCTGATGATCTTTTGAATTTCTTCTGGTTCAGTTGTGCCTTCATCTTTTGTGTATCTAATTGTGTTTATTTGTGTTCTCTGTCTTTTTCTTAGTCACTCTGGCCAGGGGTCTGATCTTTTTTATCCTCTCAAAGAACCAGTTTTTTTGTGTTGTTGATTTTTTTCTATGATATTTTTATTTTCTGTGCTCTGCAGCTGAGACTTTATTTTGGTGATCTGGATGCTTCTGCTGAAGCTAGAATTTTGGAGATCTTGCCTTTCTAGCTCCTTGAGGTGTGACGTAGGCTGTTTGCTTTTGATCTCTCAGTTTTCTTGATGTGTGTGTGCAGAGCTAAAAATTGTCTTCTTAATATTGCTGTTGTGGCATCCCAGAGATTGTTATAAAATGTGTCCTTGTTTTCATTTAATTTCTGTCTTCATTTCCATGTTGCCCCAGGAATTGTTTAGCAGTATATTGTTTAGTGCCCATGTCTTTGTGTGTTTTGGGGCATCTTGTTGGTAGATATATTTATTTTTATTGCACCATGATCTGAGATTTTGATTTTTTGGAATTTGTTTGTGCTTGGTTTATTTTCAAGAATGTGGTCGATCTTGGAGTATGTTCCATTTGCTGATGAGTAGAATGTATTTGTTGGGTGAAGTGTTCTCAAGATGTCTATTACATCAAAGTCATCAATAGCAACCACTGGGGAAAGGAGACCTTATTTAACAAATGGTGCTGGGAAAACTGGCTGACCACATGCAGAAGAATGAAACAGAACCCCTACCTATCACCATATACAAAAATCAACTCTAAATGGATCAAAGACCTAAAAGTAAAACCTCAAACAGTAAGAATCTTAGAAGAAAACGCAGGAGACACTCTTGTGCGCATTGAAGTAGGTAACCAATTCTTGGTCAAATCCTCAAAAGCATGTGCCATAAAAGATAGATAGACAAGTGGGACCTCATCAAACTGAAAAGCTTTTGCACAGCAAAATAAACCATCAAGAGAGTGGGGTGACAACCTACAGAATGGGAAAAAAATATTTGCTACCTGTGTTTCTGACAAAGACCTAACATCCAGGATCTAAATGAGCTGAAAGAATAAAAAAAAAAATCAAAACAAATAGCCCTGTTAAAAAATGGGCAGGGGACATTAATAGACACTTTTTGTTGAGGTTCTGGACCTCCTTGTTGATATTTTTTGTCTTGATGGTCTGTCTAGGGTTGTGAGTGGGGTATTTAAGTCCTCAGCTGTGATAGTGTTAGAGTCAATATCTTTTTTTAGTTTACCTAGAAGCTGCTTTATGAAAGTTGGTGCTCCTATGTTGGGTGCATATATGTTTAGGATGGGTATTTCTTGTTGAAGGATTGAACATTTTATCATTGTGTATTGACCTTTCATATCTTTTTAAATTTTCGATAGCTTAAAGAATATTTTGTCTGATATTAAGAATACAGCTCTTGCTTTATTTTGTGTTCCATTCACCTGAAATTTTGTTTTCCATCCTCTTACTTTGAGTCTGTGAGTGTCCTTTCTAGTGAGATGAGTCTTCTGGAGACAATATATTGTTGCCTCATGATCTTTTATCCATTTTGCCATTCTATGTCTTTTCAGGGGTGCATTTAGTCCATTCACATTCAGGCTAATTGTTGAGATGTGAGAGTTTATTCCTGTCATGAGGTTCTTATAGAGTTTGTTGTTGTTGCTGCTGTTTGTTTGTTGTCTTTCTTTTGGTTTTTGGGTTGATTCATGTGTATTTTCAATCTTTTCCCTGCATTCTTGTGAAGGGCATTGTCATTCTTTTTTCCCTTTTTTCTGTGTTTAATACTTTCTTAAGTGTTTCTTGTAGAGCTGGTCTGGAAGCAGCATAAGTTCTTAGGGATTGAATGTCTGGGAAAGATCTTAATTCTCCATCACAGATGAAGCTTAGCTTAGGTGGGTAGGTAATTCTTGATTGAAATTGTTTATCTTTGAGAACTTTGAAGATTGAACTCCAAGCTTTCCTCGCCTGGAGTGTTTCTGTCAGTAAGTCTGCTGGTATTCTAACTTAAAAAGAGAGGACAAAACTGTAGGTAGTCTGACCTTTTTCTCTTGCTGCCTTTAGGAATTTTTCTTTTATACCTACTTTGTGTAGGTGAATTACTATGTGTCTGGGAGTTGGTCTTCTCACTTGCTGTCTTGCAGGGGTTCTCTGAATCTCTTGTGTTTGAATAGTCACATTACTGATGAGATGAGGAAAGTTTTCTTGGATAATTTTATGAAATGTTTGTTCCAGGGTGGTCTCTGTCTCTTTAAATGTTTCAGGAATTCCAATTAATCTTAGGTTCAGCCTCTTGAAATAATCATTCACCTTTCAAAGGTTTTGTTCTCTCTTTTTAAGTTTCTTTTCTATGTTTTTAACAGTTTGGGTTAGTTCCATATTTTGGTCCTCAACCTCTGAGATTCTTTCTTCTGCTTGGCTAAGTCCTCTTCCCATGCTTATCAGTTTGTTATTTATTTAATTCACTGTATTCTTTATTGCTGTTATTGCAGTTATCAACTCCTTCCTTCTTTCCTCTTGTCTCTCCTCAATTCTATTTATTATCTCTATTAATGTCTAGCTATCTGGGTTTCTGGTTTGAGACCAGTAATTCTGGGGGCTCTTCATTGTTTGTGTTCTGAAGTCTGTATTCTCAGTGGCTGACCTCCCCAGGGGTCTGTGTGAGACCCAATTCTTCTTTTGTTTTTTTCTTCATTTGTGTAGCTCCCCCCCCCCTTTATTTAACCTCTTTTTAAACTCTGTTGTTCAGGGATAGGGGGTAGCTTTTACTTCTGTTTGCTCAATCTCCTGTTCTTACTTATGTGGATCCTCTGGCTTTGTTCAATTTTGAAGCTGGACTGTGGGTGGGGTTTTTTTGAGATGTAATTGAGGGGTGAGCTGTGATTCAGAAACTATCTACAGATCCCAGTATTTGCTGACAGGTGTGTGGGCCCCTGGAACCCACTTCCTACTGCCTTACAATCTGTCCATGCAGTGGGGGTATAGGTTTGCCCACTGAAAGCAAAATGAGGTAAGAAAAAGGAAAATAATGGGAAAAGGAAGGAGGGGGTGAGAGGATGGTGGAGAGAGAGAAGAAGAGGGAAAACAGACAGGCATACCAACTAACAAATGAAAGAGACACAGAAAAAGACAGAAAAGATTTTTTAAAAATCCAAAAGCACATAGATAATCATACAAACACATAAACCAACAAAAACCTCCCTATTGATGTACTGTCCCTCAAAAATACCCAAACACAAACAATAAAATAACAGAAACAAAGCAAGAACAAAATCATAATCAAAAACAGAAAGAAAGAGAGAAGAGGAGAAAAAAACCTAAAACAAAACAAAACAAAAAACCCAAACCAAACAGGACAAACAAACTATAAAAAAAAAAAATAAGTCTCACTCTGAGGCAGTCCGTGTAACTTCAACTTCCTTTCAGCTCTGGTTTCCAGTCCCTTCCCTCTGATCTCAGTGCTAGCTGTTAGGGTTTCATGTTTTAAAATTCAACTCTTGGGTTGAACTCTTGGAAAACATTTGCTGTAAAAAAAGTTTTAATATTTATCCCCGTAACTAAAAACTTTGCCCACTGAAAGCAAAATGAGGTAAGAAAAAGGAAAATAAT
>CAUYQG010006908.1:0-36642 GCA_963574415.1 Tarsius wallacei
GCGCCTGTAGTTCCGGCTACTCGGAAGGCTGAGGCGGAAGGATCGCCGGAGCCCAGCAGGTCGAGGCTGCGGTGGCCGGGAGCGGCCACTGCACTCCAGTCTGGGTGACAGAGTGAGACTCCAACTCAAAAAAAAAAAAAACTATGCTCGCCTTCTCTCTCTCCCCCCGCCCCCCAGAGTTTCCTGGCTTTCCCTCTGCCTTGCACCAGGTCAGAAATATGCCCTGTGGCTTGATTCAAGAGATTGGCTTCATTCTGGTCTGACCTCGGAGACAATGAATCCAGTATTGTACCTACTTGTAGGAAGGTGCCTGCTATGTTCCTCCTCCATAAGGACAGGTTTGCAATTAAAGAGATTGACTTTGTGCAAACACCAGAACCCATGTATCTAAACAATCTGATGGAGACAGCTCTGGAGCCACAGAAGAAACACAGACCCACCTAAGGGATCACAAATCACTGCTCACCACAACCCACGTTATGTGTTGTTTTCTCCTTGCATTCACATTCATTCTGTCTCTGGACGACTTTGGGAGTTTCATATATTCTCCAAAGATAAGACAGACCTCTTGTAATTTCTAAAACGAAGCCAAATGCAGCCCCCAGAAGAGTTTCAAAGATATTATCAGCCAAGGCTATATCACAGGTCGTGTGCAGCCCCCAGTGGGAGATTAACTTTGAGGGCAAGAAGGATCACTTGAATGTTTAAGCCCCACTCTGTCTGCAAACATCTATCACTGAGTCTCTGCCTAAAATAACTCAGAAAAGAAGAAGATTGAGATGGGAAGACAAAAGGCAGAAAGAAGATGGTAGGGCAGAAGGAAATGTTTTATGCAAGAACATTGAATAAAAAAGAAAATGTTAGAACAACATATGCTGTGACCTGGGGTTTCCATCAGTTGGGGAGAAAGGGTGAAAACATTCAAGGGCGCTGACCATATCACATCATAGTGTCCTGTTATGTGCATCATGACATGAGAGAAAATACCTACTAACTCAGGCAGAGAGGAGGCTCAGAGAGATCTAAGAAACTCAGTGTGAATTTGAAATATTAGTTCAATTTCCTCATTCTGGCGGCATTTATCAGTTGTGTGACATCAAGCAAATTATTTAATCTTTCTTTGTCTCTGTTTTCTCCTTTGAAAAACAGAGACAAAATGTCTCCTACACAGGGTAAAA
This sequence comes from Tarsius wallacei, assembly GCA_963574415.1. NCBI lineage: Eukaryota > Metazoa > Chordata > Mammalia > Primates > Tarsiidae > Tarsius > Tarsius wallacei. Next base: position 1,179 of record CAUYQG010006908.1, read on the forward strand.
TGATAGGAAGACAGCCCTCCAGCACATGCCATAAAATTTTAGCTATGACCTAGATTCCATCAGTTACTGCAGACCTTTGTCTAGGCAGCCCCACATTTGGAAATATCTAAATATTTGTAATTGTATAGAGCCGTGCCAACCGTATCCCCCAACTCCTGCTTGGGAAGCCTTGTTACGTGACAGGCATTGATCTAAGTACATTAGAAGTAACACTTCCTTCAGTCATCACAAAATCCTTATGGAGTAGGCACTGATTGTTGGATGATTATAATAAAAAACCTCACTGTTGACCACATGTGACAAAAGAGTTCAGAGAAATGCAGAGCAGTCACTAGCCTAAGTGGTACATAAAATATTAGAACCCAGACATCCTACTCCTGAGCCAGCCCTTCAATGAGAAGAAAAAGCAAATACTCCAAGATTGGCAGGGATATATTTCAGAAAGCATTCATCCTTTCAGAAAAAAGTGTGTATATATTTGTATATATTTGTTCTTTTAACTCATTTAAAACAAACAAAACTCCAAAGAAATGGGAAAAGAAGGCATTTGCTGCTTGAGAAAGACTTCTGTTTCCTAAGTCCCAGTTTCCTTTTACTCCAGAAATATCTAATTTTATTTAGGCTTCCTGAATGCAGCCAAACAGTGGGGACTGTGGAGATTGGGGCTCTGTCATGGGGATCACAAACAGAGCTTTTGTTTTGATCTCACTGCTTAGGTTAATGCATCCTGACTCTTCCACAGGCTGTTTCCCGGGACGCTGCTACTCCATTGACTGTTGGGGAAGAAAATGTCCCCGTGAAGATAAATTAAATGCAGCAGTATTTACAAATCCTGAGTCAAATTTCCATCCTGTCCAACAGGATGAGAATTTGACCCATTATTTACACTAGTAAGATGAGAATGACATCAAAAGTTCTCTCATTATCTCCGCAGGGGAGATAATGATTTAAGTGGCTCTAATCTAAACATGCAATTTACAATAGAAATGTGTATTGACTCTTTCCACAAAGGAGGAAAGAAGCAGCCCTTACTTCTATATATAACAGACAGGATATCTAATTCTTGTCTCTAAATATCTATGGATTCTACTTTTCCCCAGTTTCACTTAGAAATTCCTCTTGCACTGGGAAAACAGGATGCGTACAAAAGTCTAATGAGAGGCAGAGCCCAAATTAGAGGTGGAAGGACAGAGAAAACACCTTGGACATCTGGAAAATAGTATATGACATTCTTTATGCAAACCGAAAAAAGCAGACTGGGTCTTCTTTCTCTCCGTCCCTTTTTCTACTAGACACACTTCACCTCTGATCCTATCTCAGAGGGATTCTCTAAGAACAGATGAGACAAATGAGGTGAGGGCACTTTCCAAACTAAATATCTGCAGAGCCAAATCATTGTTATCACTGTTGCCATTCACGTTCTTACTACATACTATGGTCTGTCTTTCTTGGGCTCCAGCAAGGCAGAATTGAAAGCATCTGGACATTGGAGCCAGAAAGACTAAAGATGAAGTCCCAGCCCCATTTTTTCACAAGCTCCTTGGTTTCTTGGGCAAGGCACAAATTGATCTTGGTTTCCTCATTTGTAGAATGGGTGTAGGTTTCCTTCCTTACCACACAAAGGAAGGCCTCAACCAATGTTAGTTTGCCCCACAGCTTTTGTCTATTTAAACAAATCACAACTATCTGAACATGTAATAAAATGTACTATAATTTAGAAGTGTAGCATTTGTGCTTTAAATAATAGCTTTATTAAAATATAATTCACATATGATAAAAATCATCTTTTTTATTCATACATAATATTTTCAAATTTATGGGGCACATCTGATATCTTATTGCATAATAGAATGTGTAACGACCCTTTAAATTTGTACAGTGCTTGTTGGTGTGTTGTAAATCTGTGCACGGATTTCCCCTATCTTATTCTATCACATTTTCATCAACCCCAAAAGGCAACTTCCTGGCCATGAGCAGCTACTATTTTTAGTACATATTTAGCTAATCAACATTCTGCAATTTCTCAAGGCCCTAGAAATTTTCTCTAAAGTTCACATGGAATTTCTCCTGAATGTATATTTAGCACCAAAGTATGGGACATTTGTTTACCCCCGGGGGGTCCTGGATCAACATTTGAAGTCTCTGGTCTTCTGAAATAGACGGTTTGTTCTTGGAGGGGAACAACCATGTTTCCTGTGTTTTCTTACTTCCCGGGCACCTCAATTGAACACACTGAACTGAAGTCAGCTACTCAGTAAACACATAAATAAGTACTTGGTAAGCACATGGCTACCAACTGATTGGCCAATCACCATGCCTTCCAAAGACCAGCACGTTTGTCATCTGTCTGCTTCTCTGAATGCCGATGCCTCCACAAGCTGTCATGTTCCGTGATTATTTTCCCCAAAGCATGTGCTGTTAATTTTTCATCTTAATGAACTGTCCAGTCAAGTTTAGCAATGGTAATAGTGATAAAAACACAATAAAAATGGCTTATGCCTTGCTATTGTCAGAAACCTTTTCCCTTCAACACCCACACATAATTGAAATAAAATATCTCAGTGGCTACAAACACCATTTGTCAAGAATAAAATGGAGTAAGTGCTATTTCAAAAATTCATACTAACAGGCTTTATAAACATGGATTATTGGAACGTTCTTCTGATTGATACTTACTCAAGCATTTAAGTACATGGCTTTTATTCTCTGTGTTTGCTTGAGTGAAACCACTTTGGGTACCAAGCTACGTGTCAGCCCAAATTTTCCAGAGTATTACAGATGCATGGTCTTTCCTGCCAGGAGATGTGTCAGGCAAGCCGGGGCAAGCCCAAAAGGTCCATGTTAATGTACAGATGCACAGGCAGCGAAACCATTATGCAGCTGTTGGCTTCCCCAGAGTGGTGTGTTCCGGGAACTGATGCCACTCAAATCTGCGTGATGGTCCAGGAGGAATGCAGAGAGAGAAAGACATCTGAAGAATCTGCTCATCCTGGCAGTGCAGAGAAGCCCAGGCTCAAGCCCTCTACCCCAAGCTGTTTGCTAAGGCAGGCATCCCATAAGGGAAACATTTAGTAATTATGTATTGCTTTAGGCAGTCATTCAAGAAATACTTATAACCCTACCACTAGTGTAGATGGCATTACCCCTGACACTCAGGACATAGGGATGAGCAAGGCAGACCCTGCCTCTGAACCTCAGAGAGTTTAGAATATCATGGGGAAAACAGATAATATAAAAGTCAACCATGGAATGAAATAGACATGATATTTGCAAAATGTGGTAGCTGCTGCTAAGGATTAGACAGAATGATGAAATACCTGGTGACTGTATGACGGATAGAGGGTGTGACTTTAGAGGTTGTGAGATCAGGAAAGACTTCTCAAGATGGAACACTGAAGTTGAACCCTAAAGAATGAGAAGGAGCCAGGCATGTGAAGAGACTTACAAGACAGAGAGCAGAAAATGCGAACTTTGGGGGTTGAAAGGAGCTGGGTCTGCTCTAGAGGCAGTAACAGTCCAGTGTAACCCAGTGAATGGGCAAGGAGAGACAGGCATGGAGTGACTGTGTCAAGGAAAACATTGCCCCTCCATTCAAGTGCTGGAGTGGTCAGAATGCTCTGGAAGATGCATAATTTAAGAGCAGAAACATGATTTAAATCCATCTTCAGAGTAGAAGTAATTGAATTCCCTTGTTACCAGAGGTCCTTTTCTGTCATGTTCACCACAGTATCTTGGTACCTAGCACAGTGCTAAGCAGCCCATGGATAAACATTCAATGAAAACAATAAAGGAACAAATGAATCTAGTGCATTCATGCACAGACAGAGGAAGGTTTGTTGCAAATATTCAATAGAGTTTGTTGCAGGTTGGATTTTCTAGAATGCTGACTCTGAGATAGAGTTTTGCATGGGGGTGTTTATTAGGGGATGTCCTTGGGAAGGGAAGACAAGGGAAGCAGAATTGACAAGTGAGGTGTGATATAGCCCAACAGCAGTCTTGGATCACCCTGCATTTACCACATCTGGGCTAAAGATGGCCCCTCAAAATGATCTCAAGTAGAACAGAGATGGCCGAATCTTTACTGATCTATCCACCAACATGGGTTGTCCCATAAAAAAGCATGGCATTAGCTGAGATGGAAACTGTAAGTGAAGGTTATCTGCCAAGAGCACTCCCATAGCTGAGGCCATCAGACCTTCAGGGAATTGGGAACTGGGTTGTGTATCACAGTGTTCGGTGCAGAAGCAATTCTACCTATGTTGGGATCTCCAATTTCTTACATGTCTTGATACTTCCAAAAAAGTCAAAGAGAAATGAAGCAATCCCTGTCTTAATTTGGGCTGAAGACTCTGTGGTTTGATAGAAAAAACACTGGCATTGGTCTTAGGGTGGGGCGTGGGGAGTAGAATCCTGGCTCTGTCATGTATTATATGTGACTATGGATAGGGGGAAACTCCATTTTCCAGGGTCCACCTAACGTCTCTGAGCCCCAATTTATTATTCCATAGGATGGGATGGATAATGCCCACCTCAAGGGATCAAAGCAGATAATGCACAAGCGAGCTCTGTATAAACCTTAAAGGGCAATGCAGAGAGTGGGAGGGGAGATGCTATTTCTTTTGAAAACGGACTTGGAACGATAATCATTCACTTCACGGGGCATTTCTGCCAGTGCTCTCAGCAGGGGAAGGTCCAAGCGGAGGAAGACCATGTTTCATTCCTGTGAAAACCCATTCACCAGGCATGCCTATTGTGTGTTCCACATACTGCAGTAGATGGCGTGTTATGAAACATCCAAACTGTTGCCTCAAGAATCTTGCAGACTTGAAGATAAACAAATGGCAATGTGGTCATAGAGGAATACCAGCGTGACTTCTCCATTGGGTACAGAGAGTACACTGGCTAGTGCCTACAAAACATTTAGATGGCTCACAGAAATGTTTCCATTTTTTAAAAAATCAGAAGGAAAAAATCCCTTTTAGAATACAAGATTATATTCATCTTCAAACCAATATAGTTGCAAAATACAATTTTTTAATTTTTTTAATGAAAAAGGAGGCTTCTGAAGGTAAACGTGACCAGGACCCATGCAAGTGACAGTGAGACTCTGAGGAATGAAGGCATTTTATACACAGAAGCAAGACATGACAAACTATCTCATGGCAACTGAGATTTCCAGCTGGAGGGGAAAATCCTTCTCTGCGTACACAGACAAATGGAGAAACAAAAAGAAAATATGTGCATGGGAATTGAGGTGTGAAAATCACAATGCATTGGACTATACCAGCAATATGATATGGATGGAGAGGTAAATGGGAGGAGGGAATGAGAGACTTCAGGAGTGGGGCCTGGATCATATCTGTCTTAGAAGTCAGGCAAAGGACTTTTCAATTTATCCTGTAAGGGACTACAAGCTTCTAAAGCTTGGGTTTTAGAGTGAAACAACTTGATACAATTTGGATTTGGAGAAATCATGTGGCTCAATGGAGAAGGACTGAGAAAGAGAGAATAGAGCTGGACATGCTCCCATGACCCTGCACACTAGCCACCCTGGTTGTGGCCCTGTGAGCCCTGGCTGCTTACTGCCATTGCGTAGGAGCCTGACGCGGAAGAGGTGTGTGCTCTGAGCTATTGTGTGGGGTCTGGCGTGGTTGCTATGCGTGCTACAACTCAAACCCCTGGGAAGATGGAACTACACAGAGACTTTTTCTTTCTTTGCCCAAGAAATATGTAAAGAGTTTAGGGCAATGACTAACCATCTTCTTGGGTCCATTTTTCAAGTGAAAATTCTGAAGAATGATGGTTGAGAGTGTGAAGAGGTCCAAAATAGCTATATTATGGACAGAAATAGGTTACTTCAGAAAACTTGCTAGACATTCATTTAGAGAGGTATCTTCTCACTAGCCCTTGTAAGAATGTGACTGAATTTATAAAAACTCATTTTCCTTAAAAAAAAAAAAAAAAGAACTGTTGCTATAGCAACCTAACAGCTTTTAGAGTGGTGCTTAGATTCTAAAATTCAGAGTCTCTTGAAAAGATGAAGTCACTGGCCCTGCCACGATTTTTCTAAAGCTTCCAAATATTGGCCACTGCCAGGTGTCTGTTAGCAGATTTTAGTATGGACCTTACCTTTTCTCCACTGTTTTCTCAAATCACCTTGAGCTCAGAGTCTCCTACATGGAAGAGGGCAATTTGGGTTAGGAGCCTCCAGAGAAAATGATGATTCTGTGGCTTAGGAATCTTGTGAGGCCAGAAAGGGCAGATGGTGTCAATTCATATATGTATATGAATGAATTAATAAATGGCCAAGAAATCATTCCTTGGAGATTCCACTCTCAGGTTCAATTGGTTTCTTTAGCATAGATGTAACTATTTGTCACCGTATAGATCCTGAGGAAATAGTCTACATGTCTATGGTCCAGGGCATGCACATGTTTTGACCCAGGGCATTAAAAAGTGCCATGGAGGTATCAGAAATTATTTAATGAGTAAGTGAATGAACAAATGAATGAATAGCTCAAAATAATCCTCTTAGGCCCAGGCTGCAAAATCACCCAACACAGTCTATTAAGTTGTTTACTGATTGTCTCAGTATTCAAAATATCTTTCACTTTGAGTACAAACTATCCCTGCCCATGCAGTGCACAGAGGAAACACAAAGGTAACTTGAGCAGTGTTCAGGTGTTTTGAATTTTAAAAGGAGAGAATCCTACACCAGCCTTTGAGATGCTGTGTTGACTCCAACAAGGAGAACAGAAGAGATACTATCTAAATGACTGCTTGTCGGAAATGAAATGATTAGATTTCAGCTGGACTGCCTGTTACCACCCTGGACCACTGGGCTCAGGAGGCAAGTGTAGGGACCATGCTCACCTGACCGAAACACTTGGAATTGCTGAGCACTTCAGGAGGCTAGGAAAAATCCCTTCCCAAAGATCAAAAGGTCCAAAGAGGAGCCTCTCTTGTCATCTCTATCCTGGGAGTGACTTTGATGCTTATGGCATCTCAGGGAAACTGACACTGAAAGAAACATGTTGTTGGTCTCAAGTACATCTGGGTTATCTTGCTACATAAGTGCTGGGAGAAAAAGTTAATGCAAGTCTCTCTCTGGGTAACTGACAAGCAAGTTGTACCTTAATGAGGGACCAAATTTATGAAATTGTTACATAAAACATGGCAAAATGATTTTAAAATTTCAGTGACTGTAGGGGCAACCCCTTTAGGCCCCCTCCCACTTTGGGGGCTTTTCTATTCTCTCAATAAGTCATGCTTTCTCACTTTCTGGCTGTCCGCGTCCCTCAGTCTTCCTGGGCATGAGACAAGAAACTCGACCCTGAAGAGCTGATCGTCAGAAGATCGTTGGAGCCGAAGAGTCTTGCGCCCCAGAGGCTGGCTTGCAGCCCACGGAGCCAGTTAAACCAGGAGAGCTGCTGGAATAAGGGGAGACTTCAAAGCTGAGACACTCCAGGGGCTAGGCTTGCCAGCCCACCGAATCGCAACACTTTAAGAACCTGGCTTGCCGGGCTCCGTGGCTCGGCCTGTAATCCCGCGCCTTGGGAGGCTGAGGTGAGTGGATTGCCTGAGCCCGAGGGCTCGAGACCCGCCTGGGCAGGCGAAACCTCATCTCTACAATAAATCAAAAAAATTAGCCGGGCGTGGTAGCGCGCTCCTGTAGTTCCAGCTACTCGGAAGACTGAGGCAGAAGGATTGCCGGAGCCCAGCAGGTCGAGGCTGCGGTGGCCGGAAGCGGCCACTGCACTCCAGTCTGAGCGACGGAGTGAAACGCCAACTCAAAAAAAAAAGAAAAAAAAAAAAAAAGAACCTGGCTTGCCAGCCTCTTAGAGCTGACACTTCTGGGGCTAGGCTTACCAGCCCCTCGACGACTTTCTGGGGCTTGACTGGCCGACCCATTGAGCTGACACTCTCGAAGCGCATGCTGACCTGAAAAATCCGCATCAGTTTTGGCACCCGATTGTGGGGCTCCACGAAGGGAGGCCATCAAACTCCGAATGGTGATGCAGATGGAACCTTTAGATCACCCTGCGGAGGATCCCTAGCTGCCGTCCCCATACGAAGCCCACGATCAATAGGCAATAGCCAGACAGGTCATCATCCTTACTCCCTAAGGGAAGTTACCGTTCCTACTCCAGAGGGGGGAATGAAACAGGAGACAGCTAGAGAAAGTCTAGGCAGACAGACACAGGGGTCCTCTGGTAACAATGTAGCAAATTCCCAGCAGGTCTCTCAGACTCAGCATTGGTAAACAAGCCCCCTGCAGCCTCTCAAGCTAAAGCTTAAGTACTCACTGCTGGGATGGAAAAGCAACCAATCGGCTCACCATTAGTTCTACCTTAATACTGACCAATCAGAACAGCTACAGCTCATAGTTAGTGCTAGCCAATCGGCTTGGACTTACTCCAACTCCTTAATCCGACTTGGTTAAGACTGGAAGTCAAGGTACAAAAAAATTGGAAGTAACATAATCATTATTATTAGGAGGAACCACAGTGCTGTGCTTATGAGTAGAGACTCTATCTCTACCCATTGTTAATCACATGGCCTTCATCAAGCTCTTTAACCTCTCTGAACCTCAGTGTCCTCATCTATAAATGACTCATGACTTCTGCATATACCAATCAATGTTTTGGTGACATAAAACAAGACAATGAATGTAAAGCTCATACCACAGTGCCTGGTACAAGGGCATGCTCAATAAATATCAGCTATCATTGTTATTATTGGGAGTGGCTGCGATTGTTTGTCCATCACTAGTTAAATAAAGCAAGATCAAGAAACCACAGATCTGGCTGAAGTTTTTCCCATAGTATTGATTTCATCAGGGGGAGGATGTTCATGTTGCCTAACACACACAAGGGCTTCATGTAATCATTATTTGATTGTGGTGATGGTGACAGGCACATTGTACAGACTGAAAAGCTACAGTGTGTGGTCAATAAGTGAACTCAGTGTCTGTTTATGATTCCAAAGACGCCACCTGCAAACAGATACTTGGCCTCCTTCTCCATGGTGGCCTATATCCCAAAATAGGAAATGTGCATTCACAGACAGACCCAGCAGGCACAGGGGTGAGGAAGCAGGTGCCAACATTTCAAGCTGTCAGGAACAATGCAGAGCCTGGTGGATACTCCAGCACAGGTGAGCTGCTTCCACAAGCAGCTTTCTGGGATTGATTTCTATGCAAATGAAAGGTAATTGGGTGACCTGTGACCTGCAACTCCTGCTGATTATTACTCAGCAGGATGTCAGTGAGTGTACACTTCCCCTGAGCAAAGGGCAAATCCCATTCACTTCTCAAGATGTTCACCTCTGGGCCCCAGTGCCTTACTAAACATCCAGCAAGGTCGCAAGCCTGAGAAATCCTATCCTGTAGCTATCTAGCTAATTCCTCCCACTATGAAAAAGTACCTCAGGAAGACAGCTGTGCTAGGAATGGAAGCTGAAGTTCAAGTGGATTTCACTGTAAGTTAGCCAGAGTACTAATCCTGTGAGCCCAAGCCATATTTGTTTAATGTCTCTCTTTCTCACTCTAATTTTGACTGCTATATACAGAGTTACTTGACTATAAGTTCCATGAGGAAAGAGAAAGTATTCTTTCATCTCTGCCTGTCTTTGTGGCATGTCATAGGTACCTGTTCAATCCTCTTGAATTCATTGAGGATGAAGAATCTGAGTCATCAGCTAAAGTTATTAATTTTATTTAGTTCTTCCAAAACCTTACAGTATGATCATGAATAAGTTCTTTCCACCCCAGGCACAAAATTCTTCTCTCTTAAACAAGAAGTTATCCTGAAAGATCAAAGGGTTTTTCCATTTGTATACTGTTGTTGTTTCTGTTGTTGTTGCTGTTTTTAAGAGTGTCACAAATATTAAAATATTTTACTTTCTCTCCTTGGAATAAAAGCTTTGTAAAATCTTTCAAAATAGGCTTGTCTTTATTTCTAGGTGAAAAAAAATGTCTATCAGATTTCCTAGAAGTGAAATTAAATTCAAGTACTTTCTGTTTAACTTTTGACTCTGATCCATTGATACCACATTCTAATTGTCCATGTTATCTAGAAAAATAGGAAATGTCACTTGCACATCCTATTGAAGAATTCAAAGGGCTGATGAAATGAAGAGCCCCCTTTGGCTTGGCAGAAATGAGCTGATCATCATTCACAGACATACTCACAGGAGGGATGCATTTCATCTGCTGCGCCAGGCTTCAGAGCAAATGAATGCAAAATACGTGACTACAAAAGATGTCAGTCATACAATTTTCCAATTATATTGGTGCATTTGTAGGGAAGTGTGATTTTGCCTCCGCAACATGCTCTTTCATTCATTGGTTTATTCCCATGACAAATACTGACCAGAGCATGAGAGGAAGAGGTAGAGGGTCCCCCTAGTTGAAATCTTCTCCCAAAACAGACTCCCATTAGGATATGAGTGTAAAATATCTGGGAAATCACCAAAGAGTTATGGGTCCCAGTTACATGGGACAAACAGCTATTTAAAGATTGCTGCAGAAAAAGCCCTCAACCTGATGTGGATAAAGTGATTATTGTTTATACTATAGCAGATTCATTTGGAGGAAAGGCAGACAAGGACAGTGACAAAATACACAATCTCTAGCTAAAGTCAGATTTCTCATGGATACAAATTCCAACGATAAAAAATTATGGAAGTATGACCATAGGCAAGTTTCTTATTTTCTCTGTAATTGAGTTTTCACATTTATAAAATTTTGGATATTAATAGAACCTTCCACATAAGTCTTTTGCAAGGATTAAGAGAGGTGATGCCTTTAAAGTTCTTAGGGGTGCAGCACATGGTAAGCATGCAATGACAGTTACCATTCTTATTACTTTTCTCTGTGCAGTCACCTTTGTTCACCTTCCTCATCTTCTGTTTAAAATATATCAAAGGTCACCATTCATGATTAATAAATACTAATGAAGCGCATACTCTGGGCCACATACAGTATTTGACACTTGGAACATGTTGGTCCCCAAATAAGTCTTGCCCTCAAGAATTTCTGAGTCTAGCTGGGAAGACAGATAACTAGATAGACAATTACGACCAAATGTGGAAACTACAGTAAGTGGTGCAATCACTGACAGCTGAAATATTGCATAAAAGTCATTCATAGTTTAGTAAGAAGATCAGTAAGAACTCTTTAGATATAATGAGGTCCCAGCTAGAATATAAAATGAGCAAGAGTATGTGAGGAAAGAGAGATTATGTGTCTTTGAGGAATTGATAGTTGTGCCCTATGGGTAGATCCTAGAATGGAGATATAACGAACGCTGAGTGGGGAAAGGGAGTAGCTGACAGATGAGTCTTGACAGCAAAACAGTGGTCCCCTCATTAAAGGGTCTGAGGAGCTTCTTAAGGAATTCCTAGCTCTATCATTGAAAGAAATTAAATGGGAAAGTAACATATAAACTTAAGGAATTTGTTCATGATGTATATAGAAGATGGATCACCTTGGAGCTGATGAGTGAGAAATAGTCCTGAAGAAAAAAAAACTTAGATGAAAATTTCAGTAATATTGGAGAAAGAGGGTTTAGCTTGCATTTGGATGGTGGCAGTAAGGATAGAGAGGAAAAAAAACTATTTCAGAGATAATCAGATAATAGAATCAATAAGATTCAAGAGAAATTAATTGTGATTAGAGCTGAAGGATTGACAGGCATAATGGATCCCTCCCATGTTTCTAGTTTGGGTGAATTTTTATGCTACCATAGAAGTGTAGGCCCTAAGACATCCCTCCCTTCTCCAAGGAGAAAGTCACGACTAGAATTTGGCATATGCATTTAAGGCAACCACTGAATATCCACATGGAGATGAGCCATAGCAATTGGAGAAGTAGGTCCATAATTTCAAAGTGTGGGAAATCATGCTGGTAAAATTAATTCTTAAGTTTCTATCTGTTTATTTAGATGTCCTATGAAAATTGATCCAGTTACCATCAAGCAGATGGAGAAGGTAAAATAACTCATAGAATCCTAACACTTAGAGCTGTTAGAGACCCTGGGTGCAACCATCCTGGTGGCCCAGTAAAGAGCTCATTAACCTAATGGCACACAGACAGTGAATGGCAGAGCAGGGACTAGGAGTTGAAATCAGTCCTCCTGGCTTATGATCTAGGGCCCTGTCATTTGAAGTATAAAGGTTCAGCCTCCAAGCAATCTCTTTTCCCTATAGGATATAAGGTACCTTGTGCCTATTTTAAGAATTCTTTTCAAAAGTAAGAAAAGGAAGAAAAAGCAACATGGCAATTATCTCAGACAGACTGTGTAACCAAGTTCCTGCTAAAAAATTATAATCCCTTTTAGTTGCTTCTTTTAGTTCCCTTTTAATTCCTCTATAGTAGTCCAAAAATTACATTCCCTGTACTGGTATACAAAATATGTTCAATAAAGAGACCTTAGCCGGGCTGGGTGGCTCAGCCTGCAATCCCGTGTTTTGGGAGGCTGAGGTGAGTGGATTGCCTGAGCCCGCGGGTTTGAGACCTGCCTGGGCAACTTGGCGAGACCTCCTCTCTACAATAAATCAAAAATTAGCCAGGCGTGGTAGCGCATGCCTGTAGTTCCAGCTACTTGGAAGGCTGAGGTGGAAGGATCGCCGGAGCCCAGCAGGTCAAGGCTGCGGTGGCCGGCAACGGCCACTGCACTCCAGTCTGGGCGACAGAGGGAGACTCCAACTCAAAAAAAAAAAGAGACCTTAATACCATCAATGTTCAGTAGTCATGTTTCTGAAAGCCCAAAAAGGTGGACCTCTTTCTCCCTTACAGATTCTAGTTTGGATTTTGGTAAAGGTTCAAATCAAGTCAGATTTGAGAGATGAACTTAATAGGCATAATTTCCATCTCCACGTACATAGTAACATGTGAGTCACTCAGTAAAGTTGATTAGTCTTACCTTCTTCACCCATTGGATACTTGCTGCCAATTTCTATAACACACTCTACCCATCTGATTAGTCACTCAATAAATGACAACAGCAAGGAACGTCACGGGGCCACTGAGCTGAAAACACAGTGATACCTGCAAAAAAAAAAAAAAAAGAAAAAGAAAAGAAAGAAAGAATCATTAGTAACCTAGAAGCGGCATGAATTGACAAAGTGATATACTACTAGACACTGGGGATGTGGAGCTGCATAAGACAGATTTTTCTCTTAGAAGATAACAGTTCAGGTGTGCAAAAAGGGAGACAAACACATTATTACAATTGTGTGAAGAGTGGAAAAATTTTGTGAGAAAAACTACAGGATGGTGTGATGAACCATATGTGAATTTGGTACTTTGATAACACAGGTAAAAGCAGTCACACATCCAATTTCTTATACTATGATGTGTACTTTATACACATTTGTTCTAGCACCAATGACTAATCCTACAGGAGCCTAGTTGGCCACCTGTGGGACCACAACCCAGTCAGCTACCTGTGGGGACATGGCCCTGTTCACCCAATATGGGGCCATGACCCAGTTAACTCCTTGTGGGGCCATGGCTCAGTCAGTCTCCTGTGGGATCATAGCTCACAATGACTTAGAGCCAATTTCCACTAGAACCTACATTCTTAGTCCAAACAATGCCTCCCCTCCTACAGTGAGAAACACTGTTCTGATGATGCCAGAGCCTTATGAAAAGAGAATCTCAAAGGATAAAGAGCAGCAATGGTGATGGTCGTGATAGGAGATGCCATCCCCACTCCAGAAGACCGATCCCTGTACAGACAGAGCTGCGACCCTTATCAAGGCTATTTTTTCTTTCTGTGACACCACTCTCTGGACTTTCTTTGTGGAAGCTGTGCTCTGCCTGGATTCTGTTCTGATTCATCTTTCTATCTCCCAAAATGTCTAACACATTTCCTAGCCCAGAGCATCTGTTCAATGTATATTTGTTGAATGAATGAAGAGAAGAATATGGAGTGTCTAAACAGCTGTCGTCTTTAAAAACTGAGGCACTGAACCAAAGAAGGTGCCAGCTGGCATAGCTTCCCTAACACAACAGCATAAAGGAGTTCTTGAATGTCCTTCGTCTCTAGGCTTCTACCTTCTAGGACCAACTCAGTCTGCATTAGGGGCTTAAACATTTTCTTTTGTTAACTTGACTTTATTTTTTTCCAAATATACTTTCCCTTGCCTCATCTTGCTTCCAGCTAACCGTTCCTCACGCACAAGACCTTCTCCAAAACAACAAACAAACAAAAACCCTTCTTAGTGAAGGGCTGTAGATGAACTGTAAATCTACTAAAATTTATCCATAGCATCTGGTATTGATGACTTTAGCAAGAAGAACAATGAAGCTGCCCTCTTGTGTGCTATTCCCCAAATACCAGGACAGAGTAGCACTGTGATTATTCCCAGATGCACAAGGAGTCATGGAGGAAAAGCTATGTGGAGATGTTCACATAATGCATAACATATGAGGAAGAACCCTACTTGACAACTACATTACATGGTGTGGCTAGTAGCAAAAATGACCCCACCAATGATCCACACCCTCCAGATGTCATGCCTTTGTGTAGTCTCCTTCTGTGTGAATCTGAGTTGGTTCTGAGTAACCAAAAAAAAAAAAAAAGAAACAGCAGAAGTGACAGTATATAAACAATGGGGGAGGGACCCCACCCTGCTGGGTCCAAAAGGCAAAACACCAAACCAAATAATATTATTCTTGAGTCTTAAGATCTAATGGCATTTGCCTTGCTATTTAAAATGCTTGGAACTTGTCATGAATTTCTTTATTCCAATTTCTCACTTTTAGGTTGGAAATGTCTATCTTATGCATGCACCATCATTATATTGTGAAAGCAAATAATTTACCTGGTTTCACAGATTCACAAATACAGAGTAATTTTTCCTCAGAATGAATGGTACTTTGAGTAACACCCATAATGGTTGAGATGGTATTCAGATGAAACTTTGGATTTCAGGTGGAACTAGTTAAGATTTTGGGGGCTGTTGAGAAGGAATGAATGTATTTCATATGCAAGAGATATATCAATTTGGGGGTCAAGGGGTGGAATATCATGGACTAAGTGTTGTAGCCCCCAAAATTCATATGCTTAAACTCTAACTCCAATGTGTCAGTATTTGGAGGTGAGTCCTTAGGTTTAGTTGAGGTCATGAGGGCAAGGTTCCCATGATAGGATTATCATGCTTAGAAGAAGAGGAAGAGAGAGCAGAGTGGGCTTTCCCCAATACCCCACCTACCATATGAAGACATATTGAAAAAAATTGCTGCCTGAAAGCCAAAACAATAGCCCTCATCAATAACTGAATCTGCTGGTCTCTAGAGCTGTGAGAAATAAATGTCTGTAGTTTTAGTACCCCAATCTGTGGTATTCTGTTATAGTAGCGTGAAATGACTAATAAGACACCTTATAGGCTGTCTTGTGCTCTTTGAAAGATTGCTCTTGGAGAAATCAGCTGCTGTGTTAGAAATTTCAATACTCTACACCATCATGATGGGAGGAAGCTCCATTTAGCCAGATGGAGAAGCTACAGGGAGAAATAGCTGTCAGTCCATCTCCATTTCTATCAGCCATCTAAGCCAAGGTGCCAGAGAGGTGACTGAATACACCATTTTGAACACTGAATCCATTCAAATTTTCATAGAACCCCAGCTATTTGACTACACAGCCTAAGAGACCCTAAGTAAGACCCACCTAAATGAATTCACTTGACTCATAGAACTGTAAAAGATAATAGTAAATTGTTAGAGGCCACTAAATTTTGAAGTAGCATTTTACTCAGCAATAGAAAGATAACTGGAATGTTACAAACAGGGATGAAAGAGACATTTGCCACATGCCTCACCAATGTACTTTCTTCAAACACATATAACCACCCTGGGTAGCATGAACCCCATCTTACTTCATGATTCAAAGCAGTAACACTTTCTGAAGGTGTACAGTCACTAATAACCAGGGTAGGGCTGAAATCCAGCAGTGCAGACTTCCATAGCCCATGTTTCTTCTGTTTTCTTTCCGAGTCTTCTGTTAATAGTGCAGCTGTTACTGTGGCCAGAATGTTGAAAAAGGCTTACTTCTCAAATCTATAAAAAGCTAATTGAACCCCCCAGTTTGTTTTGCAGTCTTTACCTCCTTGCAAAATGTGTCCTATAAAACTCCTTTCATCAAAATCCTGCTCAGTCAATCAAACGCTTTGGAAGAAAAGCAAAAATAGATGGTGAATTGTCTATGAATTCTGATCGCTGCAAACATTTAAGAAAGAGGAACTGTGAATTCCATGAAAAAAATGCTGGTATACAATTACATCATGTTTCTTAGAAAGAAAAAATAAATGGACATAAGAAATCCAAGTTGCCCTTTGTGCTTTTAACATAGTTGATTGGGCTGCGAGGGTTTTGCGGGTAAGACTGCTGATCTATTTCTGCATGGGCCTTCTTGGTTGGAACATTCATTTTTCCTCGTCTCCCCACTCCAAATCTCATGACTTCCCAAGACCTAGAGTTATGCATTCCCTTCGAAGCCAGTAAGCTACAATTCAGCCTTGCTGTATTCACCCCTATCTATTCTTGAGGCTTCTCTCCTTCATTTTCCCAAGGCCTTGAGCCATCCAGGACCATCTTCAAGCATAGTGCCATTGTCTTCTATTAGCCCATGCAACATTGTGTCTGGCCACCCACAGAACTGAGCCTCTTAGAGGCACAGACACCACATGCTGTCTATTATTTCAAGGTCGAGTAATCAAGAAAAAGAAAATCATGAAGCCAAAAGTGTATAGTGGGATGAAGGAAATATTTGGTGAGCATATCAAAATCAAGGAAAAAAATCAGTGAGTGATTCAGGTGCGATCCCTTTTGCAGGTGAGCTTCTTTTTGCTGAGCTCTGATTGTGTGGAAGTCTCGGTATATGAAAAGTCATGTCCTTCCTTTTGCTGTTTTTCCACTCTTAAAATCTCCACTAAAATGTAAAGAGTTGCCATTGAGAGGAGCAGCAGCATAACCTGAAGAGATAGTGATGACGCCATTTTACAGATGGAGAAACTGAGGCTAAATGGTATATGCCCCAGCACACAGAGCAAGGAAGCATCATAACTGGGCTAGATCACCAACAGCGCCCCTTATTTTCCACCAGCTTTAAGAACCTACATCCAGACCTACTTCTCAGAGCAAATCATGTCTATTCCTATGGTGTGTGACCACAGATAATTTCAATTTTTTGGTATAATAGCACAACAGGGAATTTCAGATATTTTGGAACAGAGTTGATGAAAACAAACTATGAGTAAATGTTTACTTATTACTATTCAATAAATAAGTGAAACATTAGGCTTTTGAGGCTTATTGGGTGAAGGGATTGAGCAATGACCATACACTTTTCTGACAGTCTAGAAATACCAAGTTGTTCTGCAAATGCTGCTCTGTGCTAGTCTTGCTCTACAGGCAGGAGAAGGGGACACATGTATTGCAGTAAACCCTGGGTGCCCTGCAGATAAGGCTTCTTCCTCTTCTGGGTGCACGTGTTCCTGACATCATTGAAATGATGATTAAACTCAATTAATAATCACCATTGGGTATTTTTCTTTACTGCTATTGCCAAAATTCCAAAACCATATGGTGAAGCATATTTTATAAGATAGATTGTAAATCATGAGTTTTTTTAAATGGGAGAAGCAGTAAGCTTTCAAATGTGAGAGAACAAGACTTAAAATCCAGGTTTTGCTTCATCCAAGCTAGTTTGACTTTGGGCAAGCAAACACTTTCTGAGCTTCAGTTTTCTCACTATAAAATGAGAATAATAACTATTTTGGAGGATTATTGTGAAGAATAACAATAATAAACACAACACCTCACTTAAAATAAACATAGAATAATCAACAGCTGTGTCTATGAATAGATATACATTGTGCTTTTACAATTGTGAATGATGAAACTTTACCTTTTATTGTATATTTACTAGTTGCAAAGTCCTATGACAGATGTGCAAGGTTTATATCAAACCAAAATTTATGTTAACATACTAATACATGCACATGTTACTATGTTTGCATGTATGAATATACAATCCTATAGCATATATTAATATGGTTAATTAAATTGATATTAATCTGTAGGCATTTTCCACACCATTCATTTTTTTTCAGATGAGGAAACTGAGTCTCAGAGAAGTTCAGAAATTCCTCAAAGTTCCCTGGCTCAGCAAAGACCTCAGCTCCTGCTGTGTGGTTATGAGCTGCCTGCTGCCCACAGCTCATGCGTCCCTGAAAAATCTCTACGGCTGACTCCTCATCACCTGTTCGAAAGATGATGCGTAATGTCCATCCATAATTACAAGAAAACATCCATAAAGAGTTTCTGGGCTACAAATAGATTTGACACAGTGGCCTTTTACATCAAACTCTTACCACGATAAGATTATCTTTATTTCTCTTTAGTAGTTTCTCTAAGTAAGCCATGCTTTTAGAGGCACCTAATACAAAGTGACAACCTTCACCATTTTCCAAAGTACCAATGGACAGGCGTAGAGAGAGTCCATTGTCACCATGGTAATTACTGCACAATACCTGACGGCCAATGGACGGTCAGGAGGCTCAGGCAGCCGCTGAATCCGGCATTGTCCAGGCCTGATAAAAAGACTAGAGGCCATGAAAAGCCGGGGAGCGGGATCTCACAGCTCTTTCCCTGGGCCCTGAAAGGCCCATTGTGCTACCACCATAAATTCTGGGTTCCCTGGGCACTTGACAACTGAAGCCAGGGACAATAGAATTCTTGTGTCCAACAAAACACTCCTTGTCCAATGCCGTTCTTATCAACCGCATTTACAAATGTCTTTCGTTGTACCCAAATAATTCCCTATTAGAAGGGCTATTGGGAGCAGAACTAAATAAATATTCACAGCCTTTGTAATATCTTTGGGAAATGAATAAACAAACAGTCATCTAGCATATGAGCAAAGCTCCTTCTACTCACTACATTTTATTCCTATTTCTTGCCCAAATTATGTAGTTTCACTTTCTCCCTATAACATATTAGCAATTGCAATGTTGGAAACTCTGGTTTTATTTGCCATCTACTATATGCCACTGATATTATTATTATTGCCTTGGTGTGTCTACATGAAGTTTTTTTTTTTTAATTTTCCCTACATCACTGGGAGGGGCTTGTCTTATTCTATTCCTTCCTTTCCAAAGAGGAGGGAATTAGGTCTGAGAAAAATCTTGACCAAGATAACCAAGCTAATTAGTAGAAGAATGGAAATTCCAATCTACATTTGCCTGGCTCCAAAGGCCTGCCCTTCCCACTTACCATGAGGACATTTTTACTGAACTAAAAAAAAAAAGGAAGAATAAGAGGGACAATCTAAATGTGTCCACTACAAAAGTTGCATATATACTTATTTATGAGTTTATGTTAACAACCTGAGAACAGCAAGAAGAGAATGAAAATGACAAGCTTTCCTCTGAGAAATTTTGTTTTATTTTTGCCTAAAATGCTAGAAGTTTTACTTGTTTAACTTTTTTTAAGTGGTGAGGTGGTAAGCAAGTAAGAATAAATACAAGCAAGCTTCAGGAAAGTTTCAAGGATGTCCATATGGTCACATAGGAAAGTTTTAGATAAAATTAGTGGAGTAAACTGAGCAAGCAGGGCAGACACAATCATATATGCTCCAGGGCAATAGTAACGTCTTCTTCTGTAGTTTATTATATTTAGTATATTTTATTTTACTTATTTGTTTCCTTGTCATGAATGGATAAATATTTAAACATTGGAAGCATTGCACGCGGCCAAGCAGAAACTCCCTTTGCAATGGAAGCCAACAAGTAGAAGGATGACAATTTTTATACTAAAAAGCTGACAATATTAAAACTCTAAATGATTTCCTGTCAGATCGGGAAATGTCTACATTCATGAACACAACCTGTGCATCTTTCCTTGGTCTGTCCTGGTCTCACTTGCCCTCCTCATCTCCTGCCACAGTAAGTCCTGCTGGTCCTGAGCCCAGCAGGCTTCACGCCTCTGTGCTGCTCCGCATCTGAACTCTTCCATTTACTGCTAGTGTGACTTTGGTGGAAATTCTTCGTATTCCCTGGCGTGAATTTAAAGAACTTCAAGATTCCTTATTTGTACCACATTGCTTTTTAATTTCTCCCATAGGTAGAGCTCTTTGTTATTTATGGTTATTTTGTTTCGTTAACCTTGCATCCAGGGAAGCTGTGAACTACTTGAGGGCAGAAATCACATCTTATACTCACTTTTTACCTGGCATGGGTCAGTATACTGCTAGTCCTCTATAGGGCTGGCTTACTGAAGAAATAGATGAACGTAAGTAGTTAAAGAACAATCACAAAACTATATATATTTTTTTATTTTAAAAGATTGAAAATATATGTTGCCTATTTAACAATTTGATGTCAAATGACAGGTATAATTTGCGATTTGTTTTCAAGGACTATAATGATGTACTCACTTGGCCCAAATTATTCAGCTTTGATAAATGCAATGTGGCACTGTTTGGTTTGTTTTCTATAATAGTTAAAATCAGTAAAGTAGGATATCATTTTGCAAACAATAGACTATTAACAAGAAAAGACTGGGAAATCAAAAGGTATTTTCTGACAGGCATTAAATGTCTGTGCAAATATTACGTTTGAAAAACTGTGATCAATATTTTCTAAATACTTCACATGCCAAATGAAGCATTTAATCATCTTTGAGGACTTGAGGCATGAATGCAGTCATGCACATATGATGCTAACTCTTTCGGCATTTCTCTATCACTAGAAATGTGTATTCCATAGACACAACTTAATCCAAACAGACAACGATCATTACTAACGTTTATTGAGAGCTTGCACTGGGCCAGGTTTTTGGCTAAATAATTTCCTACAATATATAACTTAATCTTATACCAATATTATAAGTCAGGTACTATGATTTCTTTTGTCTCATAACTATAAAATTGAGGCACACACACACAAAAAGATTAAAGGGGTCCTCAATCACAGAGCCACTAACCGGTAAAGCCAGAATTTGAACACAGGCAGTTAAAATCTATAGCAATTCTCCCAATTGCTATACTCAGCTGCATTTTTCAGCTATAAAATAAGGCACTAATTTAGGAAAGTTGTCTAATGGTTTAAAGATACACAACTAAGAACTATATACTTTACCTGGTTACTAGACTATCCAGAGAGAACAGTTGTTAACAACAAAGGAAAATCTACAAAAGTAATGATGAACAATGAAGACTTTTGGCCACACCCAGGGTCTGAGAGAGTATCTCTAACACTTTACCAAATCTGGGCAATTTCCAGACAACCAAGGAATCAGCTTATTTGCAAACTTCCGGAGTATGCAAATCTCCATATTTGCAAAAGCAAAGCGTGTACAAACACACACACTCAGGCACACATACACTGCAGAGTAACTGCTGTGTGCCAGAAATAAGTCACAGCCTGCTACTATTTTCTCATAGTAAAAAAAGCAAACTGCCCTGTAGAACTGTCTGTAGAAATACTATTGGTTTATGATATAATAGGAGAGACTTCTCTTTGGGGCCATTATACTCAGAAAGAAATAAAACAAGATTTCTCAAAATTAAGTGGTACTGTCCTTTGCAATGTAAAATTAAGTTAAGAAAAAAAATGCTGCTTTGCTGTTTATCATTTACTCTGATGATACAAGCTGTGCAAACTCAAATGGTCTATAAACTCCCAAGGACAAGAAGCATGTATGTTTTCTTGCCTCTTGTATATCAATCAGGCAAACAAAGGTACAAAACAAATGCTCCAAAATAACTTTTGAACAAATGAGTTAGCAAATAAAAAAGGGAGTTTCTGACATTGTGGTCTCACCTATTTGCAAGTGTTTCTGAAGTGCTGCAGAAAGTGGGAACTGTGATTTTCTTCAGGCACAAACTTGAATTTGGCCACAGAGGGGCTGACGTGAGCCAGGGAGAGAGCCTCGCAGGCACTCTGCATCACCATCACCCCTCATTAAGTACACTGGATCCATTCAGGGCCGGCAGGGGAAGCAGGCCATCAAAATGTTTCAGTTTTAGTTTGCTGCTCTTTATTAATGGAGGAAAATTCTTCAAAGTATGCACAAATGTTGGCATTCTAAAAGATCTCTTTAAAAGACACTCCATATCAGGAGTTTAATATTCTTATAGGAAGCTTTACCTAAGCTGTTCTCCTGTGTTTTACCTCCAAGGCACATACAGGCACACACACACATACGCATTCTCAAAGGTCCATTTACCCTTTCTTTTCATTAAAAAAAAAAAAAAGATCCTTGAATGGTTACAAGTGATGACTATTTCTACTAACTCTATTGTTAAGAACTGAAATGAAGAGGCAAAAAAAAAAAAAAAAATCACTGTCAACATTTGTGTAGAGTTGGGTCATCTTACCAGACTGGGCTTGGAGCGTGAGTGTGGCAATGACAGACAGATGATCTTGTCCACACATAAAGAGATATATACAAATAAGTGACTCATAAGCCTTGGGAGGTTTTCTGCAATATTCACTTATTAATTCTTTATCTTTCAGCTTCAGCCAAGAAAATCAGACTGGATTTTGAAACACAATTTTTAAATGCCTTCCTGGCTTTGACACCTGCAACTGTCATATATATACACACACACAAACACAGATAAGGTGTCTGTATGTATGACACACATACACATGTACAAACACACACAAACATATGTTTTTCACAAGGTGATCATTACTCTCTGGAAATATTTCAGTCACATTCCTTATCATATAGTAAATAAATGAATTTTGGCTTTGGGCACCAAGGTATATCTGATGAACAGTAAGAGTCTTTCCTACTTTGAAATGACAGAATTTTGTAATCAGAATAATCAATTCCCCTGGCTAAAAAAAAATCCCACCTTTCTCTAGGGGTGTTTTGACCACATTCTGGGAAACACTGAGCTAAGAACTGGTGCCTCTCTAGTAGTCAACATGAGTCTGTGACTTTAAGAACCAAACTCAGTACCATGATGAAAGTCATCTTTCAAGGAACATTGCCTGTGCAGAAGTCTTTGAGGGCAAAGGCAGTTTATTCTTCGGCTTTCAGGGTGATGTGTAAGCACAGCCAGGTTTCAGAGTCCCTGGCAAGAGAGTTGTCTTAGAGAAAGCCCAGAGGACCCTGTTTAGGAGCTAAACCAGTTGGGCATGTCACCCAGCAAACAGAGGGGCCATGCTATGGAGCTGGACAGACCCTGGCAAAAGATGGCATCCCTGATGAGTTGAAGACCTCTAATTCCAGCAGGCTGGTTCTTATATGGGTGTCTGTGACTCATTAGTTCTATGACTTAGAACCCTGCTTCCTTACCTATAAAGTGGTCATCATAAAAATTCACAGTGCTGCAGCAAGGATAAATGAGAAAATGTGTACAGATTATTTTTCTGGCATAAATTTACTATCCACTTAATATTAATTGACATTATCATCAAAACACTATCAGTATTCTGTTACAAAAACAAAATAAAAAAATTAGTGTAATGCCTGACACAACAGGAGCACAACAAATTGTTATACTTGTTATTGACCTTAAGTGACAATGAATCAGAAAACAGACAAGTATGCTTTCGGCCCTGATCTCAGCAAAGAGAAAGTCTCTGTTTACAGCGATTCCAGAATTAATCTCTATTTTAACTAAAAGAAGGCAGTCCCAGGCTCAGAGTGGATTCTATTATGTTGTTTCCCTTTGTGTCTATTTTTTGGGCTGCCTCATATTTATGACAAGTGATACTGGCTTGCAATCAAAAATAGTAGCATAATTTTCTTCAAAGTTATTTAAGTAAATTAGAGAGCCAAAGGAGTCAAAAGAAAATATTAAGTAAATAACAGTGTGAGTGGTATTAAATACTGTGAAGACAAAACCTGGATGACTGAAAGGTGGGCAACACTGGTTCATGGCATCACAATCATTTTATGGGCAGGAGGACTGAGACCCCGAGAGGAATGTGCATGAGGAGCAAAGCCCGCAGCATCTCAGAGGCCACAGACTCTGCCTCCACCTTCCAGGGTCTCTGTGCTGCATCTGTGTGAAGGAACTGCAAGGAATGATCTGCAGTTCTCTTCCAAGGACACAGAAAGAATCACAGGGAAAGGCAAATGCCAATCCAACCTGGTGGCAGAGGAGGGAGCAGAGTCTAATAACACTCCAGGAAACTAGGTCTTTGCAAAGAAGAAACTAGGTTGAAGATGCACCAGCCCACATTCCATCTTGTACCTCTGTCTGTGATTCATGTTATGCATTTAAGCAATACCCTGCTTTATTCCAAAGGGAATTTAAGGCCACCTACATGATGCATGAACTACAAAAACATAATACTGTTTTACATTTTTTAAAAAGTGAGGAGAAAAAACAGCATGGAATAATTTGAACGAACATTCATAATGCAAAGCTCATGCTAAGAAGTCATATAGTTGCAAAGGCTGTGTCACACAGAGTCAGGGACACACAACTTGGCAGAGGAACACAGTGCCCATGAAGTTAAAACTGGTCCTCAGCTGGATCACAGCCATTCCAGATACTGACTCCAGCATGTCATTTACCACATTGGTTTTCTCAGCGATGACCCTGTGTGAGGTTAAAAGCAATATCTTTAGAGTAAACACAGTGGAAAGAGAACAACTGGGTGGCTTAGAATAGCAGCACTGGCCCCTGGAGGACAGTCTCTTACAGAGGAGGAAAGGAAGTAGAGGAGGATGCTCAATGGCATCTTTCTGCCAGGAGGACCTGAAAGCCAGCCCACTTAACATGGCTGCTGCATGCACACTCTAAACTGGGGACCCGCTCATGCTGCTCCAGGTTTCAAAACCCCAAAGGCCTCCTTGGGTTAGGCTCTTCTACATTTAACAATAACCAAGTCCACTTTGTTCCAGGTATTGTACTTAAATGGATTGTCATATCGGTCACCCCTATTTGAAAGTGGAGACATCTGAGACAGAGAGAGTAATTTATGACAACCACCTAGCTGGTAGGAATTCAAACCCAGGCAACTTGACTGCAGTGCATGCACTCATAACCACCACCCCACTCTCCTCTGAGAAAAGGCCCCTCATTAGTGAGCCTCAGCTGGCCTTTGGCTTCACCTGGGGCAGCAGAATCCACTGCTTTTCCTCAACTTACCATATGGTTTCACTCTACTTCTTTTGTTTCTACTTTTCCCTCTAAACATAATGCCTTTTCTTCTTAATAAAATTATTCTTGTTCTTCAAGGCCCTGACAAAATATCTCCAGCCTCATAGTCCACTTCCTCAACTACCTACACACACAAAAATATGCACTCACCACAGCATCATCTCTGCCAACCAGTCATTTTGTCATCAAACATTTCTTGAGCATCTACTATGTGCCAGACACCAGTTGGTAAAGTTGCTAGGTATTGAGCAGATTAGATTACTATTTTTATAGACCTTTCAGCCAATGGTAGAGCTATAAAGCAATCAAGTAAACATAAAAATAAGCAGCCAAGATTTAGGCAGTGATAAATGACACAGAAAATTTCAAAAGATTAATAAAACAGAGAGTAGATTATGTCTTCTTAGGACCCCTTTAAACAAATACGCACATGCCCAGTACATAGCTTATGCTCAAAAACTCCTTGATGAAATGAGAGGTAACAACTACTACATATAGCAATCTTTATCAGTCATTTGAGCCTTAATCTTTGGACATTTTGTTGTGTTAGGGAACTATCTTCCCAATCATTTGTTGCCATTAATCCCACAATCCCTGTGAGGTTATGAAGAGCAGAGACTCTTGTCATCTGCATTGTCTCTATTCCACTTCAGAATCATCTGCATTTTCTGCAAATAATAAACATGGAGACCCAGATTTGAAGTTTGAGAGACATCACAAATCACAGGATGGAAGAGCCAAATTGAAACCCAGCAGTGAACTAATCCAGTGATTTTGCTAACTGTTCTTGGCAGACACTGGGTATTCCTAGGGTATCCCAAAGGCTGTTGCAGGGTCTGTGGAGGGGTGGGGAGTGTTGGAGGGAAGTTTTCAGGATTTCCATCACTTTTTCCTTTTTTCTATTTAATCCATAGAAGCTCTGCTTTACCCGTGCTATGTATTTCAGGGTTTGGGGAAAGATTTTACAAAAATCCGCATGAAATTCATAGAATCAAAGAGAAAAAATAGAAAAAATGAATTTAGTAGTCAAATGACTTGAATTTCTACAGAACCTTGTGCTGAATAGATGTAGATATTTAGATATCGGCAGATGTATATGACATTAGATGGCTAGTCATCAAGAAAACACATACACAAAGTAGTACACATATTTGGAAGTAAGGGGTATAAGGGCATGGTTTGAAAATAGTAGTGGAATATACTCTCAAGGGAGGTGGAAGTCTTCCTAGTCCCACCATTCTTTCACTAGAATTTTGGCTTCTCTACGGCTCTGAACATTCATTCCTTTTTTCACTTATTTAATAATTATATGTCAAACATGTGTAGATGTCAGCCTCTTTGCACAGGTAAATAGACAGAACTGGGAGCCATGCTAAGGTGAGACAGAAGAAGAGAAGGAGGGAGGGAAAGAGAGATGAGGTGGGAGAAATGGAGGGAAGAAAATGATAGGTAGAGGGAGGGAGGAAGGGAGACAGGGAGGGGAGCGAGGGAAGGTGGGAGGGAAAGAGGATTAACAGGAAGCAGGGGAGGGAAGTAAGGAGGATTGGTGGAAGGGAAACTGGAAGGTAAAATAGTCAGATGACTGGGGGGATTCTTGAAATTTTCCTGCTTTTTCTCTCTTCCTCAACACACAAGGGGACAGTGTCTTACCCAAAAATAATAATAATAATATTAGTAATGTGGAGTTCCAGAGAAGGCAGGTAGGTGAGAAAAATTAAGAGAGCTCTCAAAACAGTGCATTACTAAAGAAAAAAAAGAAAGAAAAGATGACGATATGATTGAATCTATGAGACTGTCTATTTTTAGTGGTCTGCAGAAGACTCTCCAGTGACCTTGCCAAATTATGATGCAAACAAAGTTAATGAAAGCTCTCTCAACCTTCTCTTGGAAGTCATCTCATTACCAGATCATTTCCACAGACTCATTGCCTAAAACCCCGTAACCTCATTAAAGGACTAATCCTAACAGGTTTGACCTAAAAGTAAGCAGATGAATTTGCTTGAACAATTTTCTGCCTTTCTAGTTGTTATTCCTAAAGAAACACTAAAGATGAAGTTAGCTTTTGTAAGCATTTAGTTTTAATTTTTTATTGCTTGTGTTGTTTTGTCTTCCAATTAAATGTCACCCATTTTCAGGAATGAGAAAATGCTCTAAGCAATTAAGAAAGATGCTTGCTTTCTATGTCATCTTAATTATTTAACTTATAAAAAAAGAAAAAGAGCAAAAAGAATTCTGATATCAACAAAGTCTAGGTTCCCCTATTCATGTTTCAAGTATTCATATCTCATCAGGTAAAAAAAAGAATTAGACCTTCAATAGATTGACTCCAAATATAGTAACTGACTCAAAGTAAAGGATTTTGTAAGTATTGTGATTCTTTTAATAATCCCAATCAATTTTACCCAGATTGCCAACAAGAATCGCCTCTTTATAGTCACATGAAGTCTTGGTTGCCTTGTGATAAGAAAATGTTTTAATAAAACACCATGCATACCTGCATGGAAGACTTTCCCTAAAGTTGCAATTTGTGACCTGGAAATAAACATGGGAAAATATTTTGGACTATTCCAACATGGCTCATTATAAAATAAAATTTTTACTCCTATGACAGAAATGTTAAAATATTCCTAAGTTGAACACTGGAAGGAAAGAAAAATAAGTACAATTTATGACTCAGAGAGAATAACCTGCAAGTGAATTTTGTCCTCTCTTCTTCCTCATTTCCTATATACCGCTTAAAGTATTATCTGCTCTAGAATCACTTTGTAATCTTGTAAAGTCTCTTCATGTGATATGGAGTATCTTTTTTTGCAGGGTAGATACCTGAGCCTGCCACATCCAAAGTGAACTGAACCCCCACAACTAATTTCTCATTCAGTTAGGAAAAACTACTCTGCCCAAAGATGCCAAAAGAACAAGCTAATTTATTCCAAAATAGAAACAGGAAAATAGTTTACAATACTAAATGACTGAATCATTGAAGTGTCAAATTAAATATTGATACCATCAATTTGAGTCTAAAATACTCTCTGGGGTTAGGAGAATCCAAGAAGAAAGGCAAGCAAATATCAAACTGATAGCACAAGCATGAGAAGGTTCTCCCTGGAGGTCCCCTTCATTTTGTCTGGTTTATTCCTACAACACAACCAGCTGACCACCATTGTGCAGGTGGAACTGTGCTGAAGACAAGGAACACAGTGATGAACAAGATTAGACCCTCGTCCTTAATGAGCTTGCATTGTATCTAATTTTGGCTGCTCTGACCTCAAACTTGCATGGAATTCCCAGAGATTTGCCACTCAGCTCAGAACAAATTAACCAATAACCCAACCGGCCTGCAGATCAGGGTTGCTGAGTTCAAGTTCAGGCCCTATCACTGGGTGATATGAGCAGATTTCTTCGCGCCTCAGAGCGTCAGTGCTCCCGTCTAAACAATCAGGAGGTGAGTAAGCAAAAAGCTCCAATATTTTATGAGGTAACAAACTCATTTGTATCCAGGATTTTCAGAGACCTCACACTGAAGCAGAAACCATGGAACATGGAGAGAGCATAAGGCACTCCTCAATGCCCACAGAAGCAAATACCTTTCCAGCAGGGAAGAGAAGGAAGGAATGAGGGCAACTAATGACTATAATATCTCCATGGGGAAGCTTTCCGAATCTGACAGTCCTGGGTCCAAATTATGCCTCTACATATGACTTAAACATATGACTTGAGAGAGGGACTCACCTCAACTCTATAAGCTTCGGTTTCCACATCTGAAAAATGGCATGTTTAACGTAGAGCTCACAGGGTTTCCCTAAAGATTAAAGGAGGGGATATACCTAAGGCACTTGGCACCACTCCAACACACAGTGGGTGCTCCATAAACTTTACCCAAATCAAATGAGTCAACAAGATTATTATCATGCATTGGAAACTGCTGCTAAGACCGACTCTTGTTCATTCGCCTATTCCCAGCACCTGGTGTAAATCAGACACATAGAAGGTGCTCAGTAAATAAATAAATGTTAACTCTGATTAGCTCATACGGATGAGAAGCTCTGATTGGCAATTAGGCATGCAGGATTAATTAAAAGTGGGAAAGGGAATTGGCTATTACTTTATAAGCACAGTTTGTTTAGAAAGAATATTTTTTTCAAAATGCAAGGTAAAAATGGTGATGAAAAGGTCACAGGCTGTGGGAGACACTAAAAAAAACCACGTCCCACATGGCTTGTGAGATCAGCAGAGGCAAAACTCAAATGCGTGAGTCATGGCCTGGCAATGTTGAGGCAGGGACCAATCAGAGGTATGTGCTGTCCTCCTAACTGTCTGGACTGGACTCCTCATTCATTGAACAAACAGTTCAAAAGGTCCTTTGAGGAACTCCCCAGTGCCTCTTGGCAAGAGAGGGGTGAACAGAGCTGACACCAAGAGCAGAAAACGTGAGAACCCTTGCTTGAGAGAAAGTGATCCCAGTAGAAAATGAAGGGGGTCAAGGCAAGGAAGCCAACAAGTCCATTAACTATTCCATGCAAAGACACAAGACTGTTTTCCCAAAGCAAAGTTCCCCACATAGCAACGAAAAACGCCTTCTTCATTTAGATAGCTGCACTGCACACTGGCACACGGACATATGTACTCACGCATACAGAGACACATAGGCATGTGAAAACATATGTACATGCACCCACAAGCACACACCTCAAGGAGGTAAAAAATGACTCTAAAATGACAGAATCCACCTTGAATCACAATGAGCAAATCATTACTATCCATTTATTACGATGAGCAAGGGGTTACGTAGTGGCTCTCTGAAATTAGGTCAGGCACCAATTGGTAGTCAACTCCACAGGCCCAGGAAGATTTAATGAGGAGAAGGCCAGACAAAAACAGAAGATGGAAATAGTGCCCCAAGCGTGTGTCCCCAGACACCACAATCTGGCAGGGGATCACGCCATTTCTCTTACAGATAGATCACAACAAACTTTCGGAAACTCCTGACATGAGGATCAACAGTCCAGGCCAAGCGGTTGAGCTGTGGTACTGGCAACTGCGACCAGGCTGGAGTAAAAACAAACCCTGAATCAAAGGAAGATCACGACCCAGGCAGAAAGTACAGAAATAGCCAACGCGCACAGAGTCAGCAGCTGTTACAGCAGGGGCAGGACATAAATAACATGGCACTGCCAACCTAAAGCTTGTATCCACAAAAGCCAGTCAGTCCCCTTTGCTGGGATCTATGTGCCACCATTCCCATCCCTCGTTTGTGCTGGGCAGTGTAACTGGCACCTGCATTCAGGCTGGCAGATGGAGAGGCCAGGCTTGTTGAATCCAGTGCCTACTCACTCCACCATCACGAAGGTCATGTTGCAGCACCTGGATGCATAAAGACTTCCTTGAGAGGTAGAGTCCAGCCATGGCAATGCCATCCCCACGAAGCATCTTCTTTCTTCGATCTCAGGACACTTCATGTGGGGACACCAAGGGCCACAGGACTGTGAGATGACTCAGCCCAGCTTTGTTCTGGGCAGCCAGAGAAGCAGTCCCTGATCCCTGGCACTGCCAGCAGCCCTGTGAATGAGCCACTGTGGTGAGACACACACCCACTGCTAATGAGTCCCACAAAGACAGGCAAGAGAGGCAAGTGCAGCGGCCGCTGCAAAACAGGCAGAGCAGAAGCCAAGGTGGTCAGGGACAAGAGCATGTCAGGTCTACTTGGGCTCATGGTAGCTCCAGTCCACAGTGGGAGTAAGCGTCCCAACATAGCAAGGAGGATCTTGAACTTTCTGTCTTCCTTTGAACTAACAGACAGCATCTTCTTGTCCAAAATTTTAAAAATGACAGGTATAATTTTATGAACATTTTGTAAAAGTAACAACTTAACATAAAAATACAAAAGAACAGATTTTTCAGAAGAAAAAGGCACTTGGCAACATAATACTCATACATTGAAGAAAAGGATGCATAAATTTGCTTTCAGACTCTAAATACAGTGTAAATTCATTTCACATTGTTATAGATTGTAAAGTAGCAAAGCCAGTAGGCTCTGGGTAAGTGTCCTGATCCTACCTCCTCCAACTGGGGTGAGCTTAGACCAATTACCCAACCTCTGCTTATCTTCATCTCCTCACCCTTAAAATGAAGATTAAATGGTACCTCCCACACAGGGTTTCCTGTAAAAATTAAATAAGTTAATTCATGTGACGCACTTGGCACAAAGCAAGTCCTTAATAAAGGCTACCTACTTTGATCATTATCATCATCATTAGTATGATCTATGTTAGCAATTTGCACTGACCTTGAAGCATAAATGTTGAGATTATAATGCACATTTTTTGTGTGTATAAACACAATTGTCTACAATCCAAAATTATATAAATATGTAGAACAAAATGGAAACAACTCAGTGCAATTCCACTTGCTGAAAATTCAGAACAATTACAGAAAACAAGAAACCGATGCTCCCATATCTCCACCAGCCTCTTCTCTCTTCCCCAAAAACCCAGAAGGAAGGAGACTGCAGTTAGCTAGGCACATTTTTAGAATATTGCACTAAATCTTGCATTTAATCTTGTTCATGTTAGTTACTGCATATTTTGGACCCATGGCCAGTGACTCACTCACTCTATCCTAGCTCTGGCGCTGGTTGGGAGTTAAGTCCTCCTCTTTCCTCAGGGCCACTTTTGCCACTGTAGTGTGCAAGTCACCTGGGACCTTATTGAAATGCAGAGTCTGCTCCAGCAGCTCTGGGCAAGAGGACTGAGGTCTAGTCTATCTAAAAAGTAGCCAAACAATGGCTGGGACACTGCTGATCCACAGACCGACAGCACTTAAAGGAGCAAAGCCTCAGAGGAAACTGATGCTTAGAGACTAGGGAGAGGAAGTAAACACCTGAGTTTCATTTTGGTGTGTCTCTTTGATGTCGTGGTTGTTTTCAGACAACTTGGAAACTCTTTCATTATTCATGGGAACCGCTGTTGTTAAATCTGTGGCTAAGTCCTTGGACCCAGAGGCGGGGAACATTTGTTGTTTTGTTTTGTTCTAAATCAAACAAACGGAATAAAGCAAATACCTATTGACTCCTGGTGGCTGCCCTTTGGGGAGTTCATTTAACTATTTCCCTTGTTCATTTGCCTAGCTGTGGAAGCAGGGTTAGGGATGCCACAGAAGACAGGGCTGTGCATCACTTAGCATTGCAAAAACACCCATGCTCCAGAGAGAACAAGTTGCTGATGGGAGTAATAAAACAGTGTCAGTTCAATATATCCAAATTAATTGTCTTTCACTGCCCTTCAGTAAAGGTTCAGAAGCAAGAGTTCAGACTTTTGAATTTAAAACCTCAGGGTTCAGGAGAAGGCTCCATCCTTGCTATCAGTGTTTTGCCTTGGGCAAATGACTTAGCTTCTCTAATCCTCAGTTTCTCTATATGGACTGTGATCTTAATAGCACTTACCTTATAGAATTGATGCTGTGAGATATAATAATTCACACATACATGTGTACAATACATGAATGATAGCATTACTTTTTTCAAAGTTATAAAAAAAAAGGCACCCAAGAAGTTGAACATTTATAAGAAGGTCTCATGGATGTACCTTTAGTATTATTTTCCTATTTCCAAGTCCAAGCCTTTCTCAGGGGTGTGTGTGTGTGTGTGTGTGTGTGTGTGTGTGTATACACAGAGTGAGACAGAGACAAACACAGTAGGAAGGGTAGGGAAGAAGGAAGAAAAATAAAAGGGAACGATCTAACATAAAGAAAATAAAGAACTTGAGTAGTAATAAAGACCTATATTCAAAATAAAATTTTTCTATTAAATTCTTCCTAATTATTGTACAGAATAATGCAAACATTATTGGGACAATATTAAACCATCATCCATCCTTGGATGGAAGAAGTGGTTAATTTTTTTATTAAAATACACATACAGCCGGGCTCGGTGGCTCAGCCTGTAATCCCGCGCCTTGGGAGGCTGAGGTGAGTGGATTGCCTGAGCCCGCGGGTTCGAGACCTGCCTGGGCAACTTGGCGAGCCGTTATCTCTACAATAAATCAAAAAATTAGCCAGGCATGGTAGCGTGCGCCTGTAGTTACAGCTACTTGGAAGGCTGAGGCGGAAGGATTGCCGGAGCCCAGCAGGTCGAGGCTGCGGTGGACGGGAGCGGCCACTGCACTCCAGTCTGAGCGACAGAGTGAGACTCCAACTCAAAAAATAATAATAATAATAAAATAAAATAAAATAAAATACACATACTTAGAAATATTTTTTTAATTGTAAAGATGTGGGGTACAATTAAGGATTAGGTACACAGATGATCATCATACAGATAAAGTTTGGGCCTCCCTTTGTTCCCCACTTTGCCTGGCTTGAGATCAGTTACCCTCATTGATGTTAAGTGTCCCTCATCCCTCCCCAGGCAGTTTCCAGCTACTGCCAATCCCTTTCTCATACTATTATGGTAAATGCTCAGGGCCCACTTATGCTGGTGAGAATATTCTTTCAAAAGAAAGGAAGCATTCCTAAACACACACGTGCACATACACAAAGAGTTTCTCCTCCTCCTTCCTCAAATCACATATTCTGTAACACGTGGCACTATGTCCTACACATGGTAGGTCCTTGGAAATATGAGCAAGCTCTATCCACAGAAGCAAAAGCTTTTGTGGATGGTAACCCGCACATCATTCCTCCATGTGTACACTGCTAGCCTGGTCTGTCAGCCAGACTAGAATAGAGAAAAACAGAGGAAACAGAACTGAAGAAATGGCTCTCAGCCATGCCTTTAATTCTCATCATGGTGGGGAACAGAATATCAAACAAGCTTTCTTGTCTCTAAAAGAGACGGAACAACTCAGAAGAGGGTTAGAGAAATCCACATGTGACAGTCGCCTCTCAGAGAACACTGTCCTAAAGCCCTTTTCCCAGTTTCCATGTGGGACCAGAGGGCCTCTCTTCATCAAATCCTACTTATGGGCCCATCCGTGTCCCTCCCCACGTAAATAGGCCTCTCAACTCTCACTCACACATTGTTGCAAATTGACCTCTTCTCAATACTAAGGCTCAAGGCTGTGGAACATTGCAAAGAACCCTTCTTCCATTAGGGATTTCTCTGTCTAAACAGGATTTATGATGATCCTTTGGCAAGAATCTTTGAATCACTGGCTTTCACAGGGCAGGCAAAAGCATATTTCAGGAGACTGAATCTCTAACAAGCAAGTCCTGAAGATTTATCTTCTTGGATGGAGTGGGTACATTCTGATGTTCCCAGGATGCTCCCCTAGACCAGGTGCTATTCCATGGCCAGTGTAGACAACACCATGTTAGATACACTATCTCCCAAATAGCTGTGTGACCATGGGGAAGTTGTTCAACCTCTCATCTATAAAATAGAAAAGACTGAGTCTTCTTCTTGGAGTTGCTGTGAAGGTTAAATTGGTGAATTGGATCAAGCACTGGGTGTACCACACACCTGATTTATGGACAGAGTTTGATATACAGTACCTATTCTTTTTGATAAAGAATGTGCGATAAGAAAGAAGCGGCAATGGCTGACTACCTAGTGCTCTGCTTTGGGGAGGGGCTGTGAGTCTTAGTCCTATCGAAATAAGATTAGTCCACCTGTGTCTCCAGGGTTTGCTAACAAGCTGCCAGCCCCTCTAGGTGCAGTAATTGTGTTTCAACAAGAAGAGCACAAATTCTGCTGCACCACTTCGGCACTTGTTAAACTCAAATTTTGTTTGTAGCAATTCTAGACAATTTTCTTTGATTTATCTTCTACAATCCCCTCTTACAATTCCTGCATCTCAGCTTGAAAGGCATGGCTGTCTTTGCTTGCTCTTCTTGTTCACAGGGTGATACCAACAAACCAAAAGAAACCCCTCCTTCCCTCAGGTTCACTGAGCTGGTCCTCCTCCAGGAGCATCCATTAATACCCTTGATAGATGGCTCACCACCTGAACTAATGGAGACTGGGTGGAGAAAAAGACGGAGAGAAGACTGGTTTCCTCTGATCCAGCCCACCCTAGGAGTCTGTGGTCCTTCAAATCCTACAGTTACTGGGAAAGGGAGTTCTCCGGTCAGCCCCATTTTTTTGAGGGGCAATTGAGACTCAAAAGAGTCTAAGTAATTCTCCAAAAGCCATCTAAGGTGTAGCAGGAGTATAAATGGAACCCAGAATGGCCTGACTGCCCATCCCATACGCTTACCATTACATCGTGCTATTTCCAAGAGAGAAAAAGAAAAATTCTCTTGGCTTTCTTTCTTTTTCTTTTTCTTTTTTTTTTTTTTTTTGAGTTGGAGTCTCAATCTGTTGCCCAGACTGGAGTGAAGCCACTGCAGCC
>CAUYQG010006919.1:0-15077 GCA_963574415.1 Tarsius wallacei
TTCTCAAAAGAAGATATATGGGCAGCCAACAGGCACATGATAAAGTGCTCAGTCTCACTCATCATCAGAGAAATGCAAATCAAAACCACATTGAGATACCACCTAACCCCAGTAAGAATGGCCATCATTAATAAAACAAACAACAACAGATACTGGTGAGGATTCGGAGAAGAAGGAACGCTTCTACACTGCTGGTAGGAATGCAAACTAGTGCAGCCTCTTTGGAAGACAGTGTGGTGATTTCTGAAATAGCTAGAAATTGGCCTTCTATATGACCCAGCAATTCCCCTATTAGGAATATACCTGGTGGAACTCAAATCATTCTACAAAAAAGATACCTGCACACGTATGTTTGTTGCAGCTCTGTTCACAATAGCAAAAACATGGAACCAACCATGTTGCCCATCGAAGCTGGACTGAATTTAAAAAACGTGGTACATATACACAAGGGAATAGTATGCAGCCATAAAGAAGGACAAACATACGGACTTCACAGCAACTTGGATGAATTTAGAGTCGATCATACTCAGTGATCTATCACAGAAACAAGGAACAGAGTACCATATGTTCTCACTCATAACAAGACCTTGAACAATTATAATACTATAAGAAAGGGATTGGCAGTAGTGGGAAACTGTCAGGGGAAACGGGGGTGGGATTGGCAGTTGAGGGAAACTGCTAGGGGAGGGAAGGGCATACCTCATCAACAAGGGTACCTGCATAATCAACATTGGGATACCTAGCCCTGAATTGTACCCCACATCTTTATAATATAAATAAATAAATAAAATACTTCTCTCTGTCTCTCTCTCTCTCTCTCTCTTTTTTTTTTTTTTCGTGAGTTGGTTCTCACTCCATCACCCAGTCTGAAGTGCTGTGGCAGGAACACAGCTCCCTGCAGCCTCAACCTCCTAGGCTCAAGTAATTCTTACGAGCTGGGCATGGTGGCTTAGGCTTGTAATCCCAGCACTTTGGGAGGCTGAGGCGAGGGGATTGCCTGAGTCCAGGGGTTTGAGACCAGCCTGGGCAACATGGTGACACCTTGTCTCTACAATAAATAAAAAAATTAGCTGAGCATGATGGTGTTTACCTGTGGTTTCAGCTACTTGGAAGGCAGAGGCGGAAGGATCACCTGAGCCCAGCAGGTCCAGGCTGCAGTAGCCATGAGCTTGCCACTGCACTCTAGCCTGGGCAACAGAGTGAGACTCTGACTCAAAAAAAAAGTTCTTCCTCCATAGATTCCTGAGTAGCTGGGAATACAGGTGTGCACTGCCACACCTGGCTTACTTTTTTATTTTTATTTTTGTAAAGATGAAGTCTTGCTATGTTGCCTAGGCTAGTCTTAAACTCCTGGGCTCAAGCAATCTTAGCACTCCGCCTCCCAAAGTGCTGAGATTACAGACGTGAGCCACCGTGCCCAGTCTAAAATGCTTCTCTTATAAACAGTTTGCTTTTTTATCCAAGTTGATAATCTGTGCCTTTTAATGTAATTAATGAATTTAATATAATTGACTTTATTGATGTAATATAATTATTGATATGGTGGGGTTTAAATATGCCATCTTGGTATTTGCTTTCTGTTTGTCACGTCTGTTTTTAATTCCTCTGTTCTTCCTTTCCTGCCTTCTCTTGGATGAATGGAATATTTTAAATTATACCTCTTTGTGTTATTTCTAATAAAAATACTTATCCACACAGTTTTCTTATGCAAGCAATGTCTTAAACTTGGATTCAAATGACAGTACTCCAAAAGAGAGTTAAGAGAGGATACAGCTTTCTCTCCCAGAATTCTATTTGGAGCTGACCTTGCCTTTCTCTTCTTTCCCCATCACAAAATGGAAGCATGACTTAGTAAACCTGAAGCTAATTTGGTAGTCATCATGTAAGGCACATGTTAATGGTCGTTATAGTTAATGTAACTGGATAGCTGCCTGAATACTGTTATATCTTCTGTTACTTCCTTCTTTCTCACTGCAAGGATCTTAGGAGCCACCTTTGAAAACATGAAGTAATTTTCTTTCAATTAAATTATGTTAGACAAGTATAATTTTTATGTAATCAGTCAAACAGTTAATTCATGAGCAGCTGGGTGCTGCCTCTGGAAGCTTGCAATTTAATTGAGGAGGCATTTATATAATTTTATTATGTATTTATCTATGTTATATATTCTATTATAAAGGTTTATTTTATATTTATATAATAAAAAATAAATAGCAATGCAAGGCTGTGTGTGCCTGTTACAGATAAATAAACGAAATAAAGATGTTTGTGTGGTTCATTAGAGAAACAGCTGCCTCTGCAGGGAAATTGCCACATGTTTAGGCTCTAGCCACACAATGCTCTCTCCACAGGCTGGCAGCTTACAAGGTACACACACTTCTGACATTTTCCTGAATCGCCTAATAGCCACTCTGATTATGTCTTTTTGTCTCTGACTGTCTACAGAGGTTCTTCATCATTTATAGTGAGAAAAATTCTTGCCTTTTTCCCTCTTTCTTTCTCTTCTATAAATAGATAGGTATAGATAAGTATCACGTGGTTATTTGAAGGATTGAAATTTCATTTTGATTTGCCTTTCCTGGGTAGGAAACGTTTACATCATTTTACACTTTTGAGCATGAATTGCCTCTCTTTCTAGGTATAATCAGTTTCTACTCTTCAGCATACAGAAGATTTTTGAATACTATTCAATGCAAAAAGAGCTCTAAAAATAATTTTTCAGATAGGGTTTCGATAGTCTTATGTGGAACACTGGCAGACGAAAAGAACAAAGGCACATCAGGGTAAAGGTAGTGGGAGGCGGAGCATTTCATTTCATTTGCCTCCACCAAAGAGCTTGCATTTAGTGGAAAAGGGAAAACAAACAAGAAACAGGAGCATCTGTACTAACTGTTGAAGGTTTCATTTGTCACTGTTAGTCACATTTAAATGGAATCTTCACTGTCCTTTTGTTGTGTATAAGTAGCCCCTTTTTTTTCCAAAAAGAAAATCTTGAATTTTATGTTTAAAAGCACAGTGAGCTGTTTTTGACATTCTGTGTTTCATTTTGCAACTCATAGTCTTAAAACCTATTCATTTTCAGTAAGGTGGTAAAGGGTATACAGTAAGTGGCATTTTTATGCCCTAATAGCACCTCTAGTAGTCTCTGATGCATGTTATAAACACCACACACACCTTTTAGCATCTGTTTCTACCTGGCAGCTTACAGCATTAGGCTGAATGTTAGGATGAACAACTGAAGTGTCAAGCAGTATTACAGTGGATTCTTATTGGAAAAAGTAAGCTCTTTAAACCTTCTTTTAAATACTTTTTTATTGAGATTTTTAAAGTGACATATTTACCAGTTCATAATTAAGGTGACATACTCTTTAAATGTTTAAGATATTCTTCCAGAAATGGGGATGAATTGGGGCTAATTATCTCGTGATTCTCCTCTTGAGATAGGTAGGATTTAAGCATGCATTTTGTACAGGAAAGTCTATTTTGCACCTATATTACTATTCTTAAAAATATGTGTATGTAAGATTGTTAGAATTAAAAATTGCTAAGATTCTGGCTAGGCATGGTGGCTAGCGCCTGTAATTTCAGCACTTTGGGAGGCCGAGACTGGAGGATTGCTTGAGCCCAGGAGTTTGAGAACAGCCTAGGCAACATAGCAAGACCTCATCTGTACAAAGATCAAAATATTTGCCAGGAGTGGTGGCATGAGCCTGTAGTCCTAGCTACTCAGGAGACTGAGGCAGGAGGATTGCCTGAGCCCAGGAGGTTGAGGCTACAGTGAGCCATTATTATGCTGCTGCACTCCAGCATGGGCAACAGAGACCTCCCCCCCCACCAACTAAAAAAAGAAAAGAAAAGAACTGCTGAGATTCTGTCTTAATAGAATATTTATTCGACTGATTTTCATATTATTCAGTTCAGCATGGAGAATGAGATTTAAAGGTTTGTTTTCTTTTTTACTTTTTTGAGTTGGAGTCTCATTCTGCCACCCAGACTGGAGTGCAGTGGCACACTCACAGCCACCCCAGCATCGACCTGCTGGGCTCCAGTGATCCTTCTGCCTCAGCCTTCCAAGTAGCCAGAACTACAGGCGCATGCTACGACACCTGACTAATTTTTGACTTATTGTAGAGACAAGGTCTCGTCAAGTTGTCCAGGCTAGTCTCAAACCCACAGGTGCAGGCTATCCACTTACCTTGACCTCCCAAAGTGCTGGAATTACAGGCTGAGCCACTGAGCCCAGCCAGGTTTGTTTTCTTATTCTTCTACTATACTTGGGTTTTTGGTCTAGTGGTTGTAAAATATTCCCCAGAAATATGTTTGCCCAGAATTCCCAAAATAAAATGATAAAATCACTTTTAAAAAACTGTCTTTAATATACAAAATCTGGATTCTGGGCTTATGTGCTTTGTCCATGTGCTAAAAATTAAATAAGTAAAAACCCAAGAAGGCAAAATTGGTCAACGCTGTGGCTTATGCAGAACGCCAGCCAGTGTCACCCACCCTAAATATTCCTTTCCTCTCTTTTGGCCAGAAAATACTTCAGGAGAGAAGCTGTCATGCCCATCTTTTATTTTAAAATGTTTAAAATGTTTACTCGTTTCTCAGGTTGTTAACCTTTGGAACCAGATTTTGCCTATCTGGTAAACAATACACTGTTTAATTTATTTTGACTAATTAATCACTTGTAACTTTTCAGGTGTTGCTTAGGATGAATATGATTTGGAGAAATTTCATTTCCTGTTTAAAGCTAGGAAAGGTGCCACACAGATACCAAAGT
Organism: Tarsius wallacei; assembly: GCA_963574415.1. NCBI lineage: Eukaryota > Metazoa > Chordata > Mammalia > Primates > Tarsiidae > Tarsius > Tarsius wallacei. The sequence continues at coordinate 4,781 of CAUYQG010006919.1, forward strand.
GGTTACCACCCAGCGGCCCCTCTGGGATCGAGGATTTTAACTGACCCAGCCAAAGTTTTTGAACACAACATGTGGTGAGTTTTCTTTTTAGTCCTGATATTATGTATGTTTATTAATATCACCAGTGGTATTATTTTCATGTAATACCAAGAAAGGATTTTTAAAACTGATGACCTTACTTGTGCTGTAGAGGTTCAAAAGCCAAGATCACAGATCCTGACTTCAGTGTTGCCAATTCTAAATTTCTTTGCAAATGGAATTGGAAAAGTGAAACTTCTCACATGCTTTTAGCAGCTTTGGGGTTCTAGCAGATCCTTCCTGATTGCCTCTGATCCCGATTTGCCAGTATATCACTGGGGGCAGGGGGCAACTCTTTCCTAGGTGGGGCCCACTCCTGCTCCACAGACCCTTTCTTCTTTTACACATACTTACCAATCAGCAAATTTGTATCAGTGCCTGCTGCTTACTGAGCACCAGGGAGAACATGTTGGTACGAACCTAGTCCACTCTTTCAAGAAATTCACACTATTTGGAAAGACAGATATTTATAGGAAAAGTTGATAATTAGCCATGCAAGGCTACAAATTGGGAGGGTCCAATTAGTAACATAGAACCACTTCTGTTTGGGCATAATCAGAAAGATTTCTTAATAAAGCAGGGGAAACTAAGATTAGGATTATAGGCATACCTAGGAAATGTTGTGGGTTTAGTTCAAGACCACCACAATAAAGTGAATATTACAATAAAGCAAGTCACACAGACTTTTTGGTTTCCCTATGCATATAAAAGTTATGTTTACAATATACTTAGTCTATTAAGTGTGCGATAAAATATTGCTAAAAATTGCTAATGATCAGCCTGAGCCTTTAGCGAGCCATAATCTTTTTGCTGGTGGAGGGTCTTTCCTCAATATCAGTAGCAGCTGACTGATCAGGGTGGTAGTTGCTGAAGGCTGGAGTGGTTGTGGCAATTTCTTAAAATAAGACGACAATGAAGTTTGTCACATCAATTGTTCCTTTCACGAAAGATTTCTCTGTAGCATATGATGTTGTTTGATAGCATTTTACCCATGGAACTTCTTTCAAAATTGGGAGTCAGTCCTCTTAAATCCTGTGGCTGTTTTACCAATTAATTTGTGAAATATTCTGAATCCTTTGTTGTCATTTCAATAATGTTCACAGCATTTTCATCAGGAGTGGATTCCGTTGCAAGAAACCACTTTCTTTGCACATCCACAAGAAGCCACTCCTCATTCTGTCAAGTTTTATTATGATGTTGCAGCAATTCAGTCAGGATCCACTTGTAATTCTAGTTCTCTTGCTATTTCCACCACATCTGCAGTTACTTTTCTACTGAAATCTTGAACCTCTCAAAGTCATTCATAATGGTTGGAATCTACTTCTCCCAAATTCCTGTTGATGTTGATATTTTGACCTCCTTGCATGAATTACAAATGTTCTTAGTGGCATCTAGAGTGATGAAAACTTCCCAGAGGTTTTTGGATGCCTTTGCCCAGATCCATCAGAGGCATCACTATCTATGATAAAATGTAATTCTTAAATAAGACTTGAAAGTTGAAATTATTCCTTGCAGAATGGACATTGTTAGCAGGCATGAAAACAACATTAATTTTCCTGCACATCTCCATCAGAGCTCTTGGACGATGAGGTGTGTTGTCATTAATCAGTAATATTTTGAAAGAAATTATTTTTTCTGAGCAGTAGGCTTCAACAGTGGGCCTAAAAATAGTAAACTGTGCTGTAAACAGACATGCTGTCACCCAGGCTTTGTTGTTCTATTTCTAGAGCACAGGCAGAGTAGATTTAGCGTAATTCTTAAGGGTGCTAGGATTTTTGAAATGATAAAATGAGCATTGGCATCAATTTAGAGTAACTAGCTACATTAGCTCCTAACAAAGAGTCTGTCTGTCCCTTGAAGCTTTAGAGCCAGGCATTGACTTCTCTTCTCCCACTATGAAAGTCCTAGATGGCATCTCCTTCCAATATAAGACTTTTTTGCCTACATTGAAAGTTGTTGTTTACTATAGCCACCTTCATCAATGATCTTAGCTAGATCTTCTAGACAACTTGCTGCAGCTTCTACGTCAGCACTTGCTGCTTCACCTTGCACTTTTATGTTATGGAGGTGCTTCTTTCCTTAAACTTCACAAATCAACCTCTGCTAGCTTAAGACTTTTCTTCTGCAGCTTCCTCACCTCTCTTAGCCTTCCAGAATTGAAAAGATGTCTTGCTCTGGATTAGACTTTGGCTTAAGGGAATTTTGTGGCTGGTTTGATATTTTATCCAGACCATTAAAATTTTCTCTGTATTAACAATAAGTCTGTTTCACTTTCTTATCATTTATTTATTCACTGAAATAGCACTTTTAATTTCCTTCAAGAACTATGTTCCCAACTTGTAACTGTTTGGCTCACAAGGCCTAGCTTTCAGCCTGTCTCAGCTTCCTACATGCCTTCCTTACTAAGCTTCATTTTTTTCTAGCTTTTGATTTAAAGTGAGGAATGTGTGACTCTTCCTTTTCCTTGAACAGTTAGAGGTCATTGTAGGATTATCAATTGGCCTAGTTTCAATATTGTTGTGTCTCAGGGAATGGGGAGGCCTGAAGAGAGGGAGACAGGAAACAGCTGGTCAGTGGAGCAGTCAGACCACACACAAATTTGTTGATTATGTTCACCTTTTTATATAGACGTGGTTCTTGGTGCCCCAGAACAATTACCATAGTAACAACATTTAAGCTCACTGATCACAGATTACCATGACAGATATACGATAATGACAATGAAACAGTTTGAGATATTACAAGAATTATCAAAATGTGACACAGAGACACAAAGTGAGCACATATGTTAGAAAAATGGCACCAATAGTCTTGCTTAAGGCAGGGTTGCCACGAACCTTCGATTTATAAAAATTGCAATAGCTGCAAAGTACAGTAAAATGAAGCATAATAAAGCAAAGTATGCCTGTATTTATATTGCCTACAGTACATAACACAATGTGTGACACATAAATATTTGTTGAATAATGATTTGAATAGGTAAGCTGGCAGCAGGCAATTAAATCTCCAGAGGAACTTTTGGTCTTAGGCAGGCTTCTTGTTTACCAATTTTTTTTTCTTCATTAGACCCTAGTGATTTAGCTATCTGCTTTCCCCTTTTCCATCTGCTACCACCTGCTCTCATGCTCGAGATTCTTGCCTACTAATTTAAGTTCTCTTTTGTCATGGACACTCAGGAAAGCAAGGGTCTTCTGGTCCCTCACTTCTCAACCACGTGGCCTAGCTTTGGAACGGCTCCTCAAGAATCCCTTGGGAGGTTACTGTTTTAGTAAGTCTCGAGGTATAGCCCAGGAATTTCTAATTTGAAAAAAAGCTCTTTTAGTAGTTCTGTTGAGCAGCCAAGTTTGACTGTTTATCTAGCCCCCTGGTTTTCCAACTTTTCTTTAGCAGCAAAATTTTTTACAAGTGAAGTTTTTATGTGGAATCCCAGAATTTAAAAGATAAAAGCAAACCTGCCGTGAATGAAGCGGGCAAAGAGGCCTAAAGCACCCACAGCTCCACATCCTTTTCCTTTCCCACTTCTCCTCACTTACTGTAGCAGCCTAGAGGACATTTAGGATGCTGCCCATCACAGTTTGAAAAACCTTGTCTAGTCTAGACAGTATCCTCCTCCGTAGCATATCCTCAAGGGGTTAGCCAGCCTGCCCCAGGACAACTCTAGTGAACTCTCTACCAATGCTGATGCATACTGTAATAAAAACAGTAAAGATGGTTTCCTCCAAGGGAAGAGGAGGGTAGTTGAGAAGCATCATCTTCCCAGCATCGACTCCGGCAGTCCTTCCACCTCAGCCTTCCAAGTAGCTGGAACTGCAGGCATGTACTACCATGCCTGGCTAATTTTTAATTTTTATTATAGAGAGTAGGTCTCGCCAAGTTGCCCAGGCTGGTCTCAAACCCGTGGGCTCAGGCAATCCACTCGCCTCAGCCTCCCAAAATACTGGGTTAACAGACTGAGCCACCAAGTCCAGTCTTTTTTCCTTCTTAAAGAGAAGATTTGTAAGTTAAACTAAAGCTGGATTGTCCTTTAAGTCCAAAGTTCTGTGCAGAAATTCTCATTTTTCTTCCTTATTTTCTCTTTTATATTTAAGAATAGCATTTCCTCTCTTTCTGAATTTGATTTTTTTAAAGATGTTTTTAGAAAAGTACATGCCAATTTTCTCTCAGAGATGTTGCTCAAAATTGTCTACAGTTCATTTTTTTCTTTAGCCGCTAGTTGGCAAGTTAGTAAGTTATTCTCTATATGACTCTTAACAATTTTTTTTTGAGAAAAAATATAAAGATACCCTTTTAAATTTATTTTCTAATAGCCTGAGAAAGATTTGCCTTCCAGATTCTGGATATTTATATCACTAGTACTTATATCTGCTTATTGTCTTTTATTTTTTAGTAATTTAGTGAAGTAAAATTTATATAACAAAAAATTAACCATTTAAGGTGAATAATTCAGTGGCATTAATTACATTCACAATTTTGTGCAACCATCACCTCTATCTAGTTTCAAAACATTTCATTACTCCAAAGTAAAACCCCTTATCCATGAAGCAGTTTATCCCAGCCCTCACTCCCCTGGCTGCTATGTGATCTGTCTCTGCGGATTTACCTATTCTGGACATTTCATAGAAATGGAATCATACAATATGTGGCCTTTTGTACCTGGCTTCTTTCACTTAGCATAATGCCTTGGTGGCATGTATTGGTACTTTATTCCTTTTTATGACTGAATAATATTCCATTATTTATATATGCCACAATTGGTTTATTCATTCGTCTACTGATGGAAATTTGGACTGTTTCCACCTTTTAGCTCTTGTGAAGAGTGCTGCTATGAGCATGTGTGTAAGTATTCTTGTTTGAGTCCCTGTTTTCAATTCTTCAGAATATATAACTAGAAGTGGAATTGAAGGGTCATATGGTAATTCTGTGTTTAAGTTTTTGAGAAATGGTCACACAATTATCCATAGCTGCTGAACCATTTTATGTTCTAAAAGTCTTTCAATGATACTCAATGCATTTATCAATTTTGGAAGGTACTGGCAAGAAACAATATTCAAAATGCATTTGAAACATGGCCCAGAGAACTGTCTATATTGAGCATCTTACACAGTTACTTGAAAAAAATCATTTCTCTTTCCACACTGTTCATGGTTTAAGTGTGTAGGAACTTTTCCAGGGATCTCTGAAATTTATAAGGAAACAATAAAGCACTTGAATTATATGACTAAATGAGATAAGCCAATAGCTTGATTCACAGTGAGAAACACAGCTTTTATCATGGGCCAGTAGTTTTTGCCATGTGGGATGGTCACCAATATTTTTGTACTTATTTTATTCTATTCTCTTTTTATTTCTTTCTAAGCGTTAGTTAGACTACATTGATTTCATAACTCACTGTAAGAACTAAAAGGTCATGACCTTTAGTTCAAAAAACACTGAGCTAATCCATTGTCTACATCCAAGGTAAGACCTATACTGTGTTGTGGCATGATTTCTATTATATAACCTACTTAAATAAGATGTTTCCAGAATCCCAGTACAGTTTCAGATACCAAGAATTCTTTCTGATTATAAAATTTTCCTTATATAATAATTGTATTTATCATCTGATTCCTCTTGCTCTGTTTCATGCATAGTTCTTTAACACAGTCAGTAAGTATTTCCTTTGGCTACCTCCATTATGACATTTGTCATGAGAGGCAGTAGAGTTGTCTAGATGTTAAGAGCACAGTCTTAGTAGTTACTACTAAGGAATTTACTTAATTTCTCTGTGACTCTGTTTCCTCATCTGTAAAATGAGATACTAGTAATAATAATACCTGCCTTATAGGAAGTTGTGAGGTTAATAAGTGATAAAGACCAGATAAAGTTGGAATAGGAAGAGATTTCTGAGATTGGGTTGGAAGAGAAGGTAGAATTTAACCTGAGCTTTGAAGGATGAGGCATATTTAAATAGTAAAGATAATTTGTTTTATACAAGTGGTAGCATGAACAAAGATCTGAATTTGAAAATAAATACATCAGGTATATACCAAAGCAAGCCAGTAGATCAGCCTAGTTGGAAGAGAGGTGCATATTTGGAAACTGAATGAGTGATATGAGAAAAGAAGTATTTAGGATAACTAATGTGGCTCTGCTACTCAGGATTCTTAAACATACTAGAACATAGAATGATATCCTTTATCCTCAGCAATTTTTGTATATTGATCTGTGCCCCATCACTGAGCTAGGATCTATGGAGTACCCAGGAGAGGACTAGGAGATGATCACTGCTCTAAAGGATCTCTAGTCTATTTTACAAATACGCTGAAGCCTTCCAGGTAAAGAAGATGTGATGAATCTGAAACACAAAGTATTCCTTCTCCAATAAAATGAATAAGAAATAATAAAAACAAGCAGAACTATACCAATAACAACCTGTAAAAGGCCATAAATATGAAAAATTAGTGACCAAGAAAAGAAATTATAGATTCTTGTGTGGCTTGAAGTACTTATAGCCCTCAGAAGCAGTAGTGAGAAAGAAGGTCAGCTGGCAAATCCTAAGTCTTTCTACTAAGATTAATTAAGCAAAGGTTGAAATAGAGCCCTTGAAAGTAAATGTTCTTATCTATTGCAACAGAATTTGAGGTCTTAGCAGAGCAGGGAAAATCAGGGGGCTCATCACTTTCCAGGGTACCATGCTGAATGGAGGAAACTATCCAAAGCCCAACAGAAACTCCTCTTTGGAACAACTAAATAAGTGAAACCCAGCACAGTACTTAATGGGGGGATAAAACTCAGTTTTTCAGCTTTGAGCTTGGAGACAGCCAAGATGCAACTTTCTTCAGTTGTCCCACATCCAGGTTCAGTTGACACCAGCTGCTTCTACTATGCTTCACAAGTTCAGTCCCACTGGCAGCAAAGCTATGTACCTGAGGTGCACCAATGGAGAAGTCAGTGCCATCTCTGCTCTACCTCCCTAGATCTGTCTCTTAAAAAAAGTTGGTGATGACATCACCAAGGCAACCAGAAGGGTAAGGATTACAGTGAAACTGACCATTCAGGGCAGGCAGTCCCAGATTCAGGTAGTACCTTCTGCCTCTGTCCTGATCATCGAAGCCCTCAAGGAACTACCAGGGGACCAGGGACAGAAAGAAACAGAAAACATTAAGCACAGTGGAAATATCACTTTTATTGAGACTGTCGGCATTGCCTGATAGATATGTCACTAATTTTCAACCAGGGAGCTAGCTCCCTGGAACTATTAAAGAGATCCTGGGGACTGCCCAGTCTGTGGACTGCAGTAGCCACCCTCATGACATCATAGATGACATCAACAGTGGTGCTGTGGGATACCCAGACCCTCATAAAAGATGCCTACTACCCAGTAGGGTCCATCAATGCTCCTATGCCCCCCCTCCCACACACGCACAGAAAATTAGAGAGAATACATAACACCTAGTCTCATAACTAAAGCTTACAGAGAAAGATAAACAGATTTCTGGAAACACATTTCTGTGTCAAGGAGAATTTACCTGCAGGTAAGAGAGAGGAAAGAAAGGAGAGAGAAAGAACATAGAATGTACCATGGATTTGTTCACATTTTCCAATATTTTGTATGAAGGGAATCATCCATTATGTATTATCTTTTTGTCTGGCCTCTGTTTTACTCAGCATAATTATTTTGAGATTTATCCATGTTGTTTTTTGTAGCAATAGTTCTTTTTCCTTTTTATTGTTGATAAAAGATTCATAATCAGAATATATAAAGAGCTATCAAAATTCAACAATAAGAAAACAATCTAGTAAAAATGAACAAAATATTTTTACAGTCACTTCACCAAAGGGGATGCACAGATGGTAAATAGGTACATAAAAAGATGTTTAACATCATTAGTCATTAGGAAAGTACAAATAAAAGGCACAATGAAATACCATTACACACCTATTAGAATAGCTAACATTCAAAGTACTAAGCATACCAAGTGCTGAGGATGTGGAGAAATTGGATCTTTCATACACTGCTGGTGGAAAAATAAAATGGTATAACCACTATGGAATGCAACTTGGCAGTTTATTTTTTGTTGTTGTTTTGGTTATTTTTTTATTTACCACTATATGGAACTTGACAGTTTCTTAAAAAGTTAAACATGTACCTACTATTGATACACACAACATGGATGAATTTCAAAAATAATTATGCTGAATGAAAGAAGCTAGAAATAAAGAGTGTGTACTATACTTTCTTGTAATGTACTAGAAAATGCAAACTAATCTATAGAGACAGAAGGCAAATCCTGGTTGCTGGAGGTGGAGGTGGGTGGGGAGAAGAGGAGGAGTGGGAGGGAGGAATTAAAAGAGACACAAGGAAACTTTTGAAGAGGATAAATATGTTCTTTATCTTGGTTATGACGAAGGTTTCACAAGTGTCTCCATATTCAAAACGTATAAAATTGCACACTTTGAGTATGTAGTTTACTGTATGTCAGTTACACAATAAAACTATTAAAATTATAATTACATTCATGCATTGGAAAGTAATGTGGCAGTTAACAAAAATTAGAGATCTCTGTATACTGATATCAAGAGATGGCCATGATATGTTGTTAAACATAAGAGCAAGTTGCAGAAAAGTATCTCTGGAGTGATGCTATTTTTGTTAAGGGATTCTTGATCTGTATTACATATATATACATGTCTTTGTTTTTATATACATAGAGAAAAGTCTAGAAGGGTCCACATTATCCTGATAATGGTATTTATCTATGGGATGGGAATGGAGATGAGAGGGAGGGTAAATTTGAAGCTTATATTTTATATGTTGGTATTATTTTAATTCTAATTTTTAAAAATTATGCCCCCCTCACACATCTATTCCCACCTTGCTGTCAACCTCATAATTAATTCTGTGTTCTTTAATACTGATTACAACTCCAAACAGTTTTGAGTTCTACCAAATCTTCTCATCTCTGTGTCCCCAATTCACAGCCCAGTGCCTGATAGATATGGGTTTCCATTAAATGTTTAATGAGGGACTTGGGTATTGGTTTCTTCCAGCAGCTGTGACCTCCATTCCCTGTATAGAGAAGTGGGAAAGCTTTGGTTCTTTCTGCGTTTGTGTCTTTTGTTAGTCACTCATTACTAAGTAAGAAACTAATTCACTAATAACACTAATCAACTGAAATATTCATTATAGCCAAAAAGAGAAGTGGGCATCCAGGAGTTAAAAATATAAATTAGCATCAATGGTAGAAAAGAAGATTTAATTGAAGTTAGTTCAGTTATTAGTTGATGTGCCCGTGACAGCTATATTTTATCTGTTCTGAGACACTTTTTTTTTTTTACAAATTAGCATCTCTGAAATCATAATACTTCTTATAGTTGATGGCATCTTAAAACTGTAGTTGGAAGTGCTTTTTTCTTTCTTATGGGTATAGAAAATAATGGCATCTTGGATTTGATGAAATAGGATAGTTATAATTTCAGAGTACTTGACTATTACCCTTACTAATACGAAAACAGAGAGAGATAGAAAATTTAATTGATTTGCCACTGTCATATATCAAGGTTAGCATGTAGAAAATTTATTATATTGTTAAAAAAGCATTATTTGCTATTTGGATAAATGGGCAATGGGCATAGATAAAAAGTTGACCCAGGAGGAAGTACATATGGGAGAATATTCAATAGTAAAAAAAATGCAAATTAAAACAATAAGGTAATTTTTTAGTTCTATTAAAATGGCACCAATGAAAGTAGAAAGAAAATAAACTTAAGCTAACACCCAGTTCAGGCAGCATTATAAATTAATACAATTTTGTTTGGTTAACTTGCCGTTTATCTTACAATTTATCTCATCTATCCATTTTCCCTCTATTTCTTTTTTCTTGCCTTCTATTAGATAAATTGAATACTTTTTTTGTATTCAGTTTTATTTCCTCTACTGATTTTTATACATCCTTGCATTATTTTTTAGGGATTATTCTAGGGCAATAGTTTTAAACATTTGGTCTCAGGACTCCTTTACAGTCTTAAACTGTTGAGAACTCCAAATACTTTTTATGGATGAACTTTTGTCTTCTGGCCTCTATTATCATAGTTTCTGATGAGAAATCAGCTGTCACTTGCATTTCTTCTCCCCTGTATTTAATAGTTACTTTAAAAATTTCTCTTTATCAACAACTTGGGTGGATTTAGAGTCTGTCATACTCAGTGATCTATCACAGAAACAAAGAACAGAGTACCA